>MDJU01000483.1:0-24639 GCA_001721665.1 Trichoderma pleuroti
GGAAGAGCGAGAGAGAGGAGAGACGAGGAGAGAGAGAGAGAGGCTCAGCATTAGCCGGGCTGAGAGTGGAGGGATCAATGTGTGCTTCCAGGCCGGCGAATCGCACACGAGGCTCTGGGGAAGGGCGACGGATCAATAACAAATGACTAGAGGTAGGTTAGCTTTGGGTGTGGGAGGAAGAGGCAGAGGAAGAAGATGTACGGAGTACCAGTACGGATAGACACAAGTACCCAACACCCATAGCCGGTGCCTGGCGCTGGTGCTACCTGTCCCAGCAGTACCCGTGATGACTGCTAGCTTGTAGGTGCTAGGCAAGTATCAACACGACACGACACGACACGACATTATTCATCACCCTCGCTGTATGGCCGCACACACTCGCTGCCCACTACGAAAGAGCACTAGACAAGTAGTACGTGCATGCAATGGGGCAACCTTCAAGATCCTTCCAGCTAACTAATGTATGCAGCTCGAGCCCGCGGTTAAAAAACCGACGAGGCTCGTCGTTCTTGGGGCTTCAGGCTTCAATGTGGATTCAACAGACGCCAGCCGCAGCGGCCAGTCTGTCGCTTAATCTGCCGTGCTCCTGCTTGGGCCACTGACAATTGACCAGATCAGCCCGCGGATCCCTGGACGAACGCGTCTTGCGAAGCCGGGGGAGTGGTGGATGCTGCTGAAAGAAGAAACGGACATGGCAGTACATTGTCTCGTGGACAGCCGCGTCTCGCGCAAGACTGCAGATGGCATCAGCTGCGGTACACGAAGGAACGCCGCCGGGGAGGAGCCACATGTCGAGCCGGCAATGCTTGGTGTGAAGTTGCCGTTTATGCTATTGACATTGATGGTATTAGACGAGTGACTGATGATGACATGTACCTGTAGGTGTCTACCTATCTATTCCTCTGTCTTTACCATGTATACCTAGACAGACATCCGTTCTTCATACATGTACTTGGGCTGACACTCGGCCCTCCTTCCCGTCAACCTATACAAGTCGACATTGGCATTGGCATTGACAGCCTTGAAAAGCCCTGCCTGGGCAATGCGACACAGCAGTTGGCCGTTGGAGGGGCGGGGGAACTGCTTTGCTGCGCCTAGTTCTTGAAGAGGAGCATCGCTGCGTGGCTGGCCACTCACAGACACGATCGGTCGTCGAGTGGATGGAGCCCGCATGGAGTCGACAGGCGTCGGCGCTTAATTTCAGGTGGATGACATGCTTTCCCCTGCCGAGTCACGATGTTGTTGACGAACCACAATTGTCAGTCAGTCAGCCAGGCTGTCTGTCTGTCTGTCTGTCAAGTCTGTCTGTGCGTGGAAGAGAGAGAAAAAAGAAAGGAAAAAGTGAAAAAGTAGAAAAAAAAAAAAAAGTGACGTGTCGAGTATTCAGACTAAAGTGGTGTTGCGTCTCTCTCTGTATTGTCCTCCCTCTTAATTGCACCCACTTACACAGACATGACACACACAAAAGGCAGTGAGCGAGTGACTGCATGTATAAACCGCCCCAATTTCCCTCTCAGCGGCCAAATGCGCCGTGCTGGGGGTCACCGAGTCACAATTTTCTCACCCACTCGCCCTTTTCCCTCTACGGCATGTACATTCAAGCACCCGACACGAACAAAACTGTTGTTGGTTGCAAGCCAAAAAAAACACGGAGCCCATTTGCCCAACTCTGGCTCCCAACATGCATCTCTCGCTGTGCCGCCAACAAGCCCAAGCCCGGCCCGGCTCCATTTCTGACGGCCAGCACATCAGCACATCCTCCGCGGGCCAAACCAGAGGCCTCGGTTTGCTCAGTCACAGCGCCAATCTGCTCGGTTCGTGGTCCGCGATGGCCCTCGACGCCCCTCGACCCCCCTGCGCTGCCGTCCAGAGACTTGTCAACCCGAGCTGATTGGCAGCGTTTGACCCGACGATCTGGTCCCGGCGCTACTGCTCACACAAAGCTGGTTAGGCTCGGACGAGGCCCACTCGCTCTCAACCCGTCTGTGGGCCGCCGGTTTTCTGTTCCCCGAAGCGTTACCAGTTAGCGTGGGCGAGGTTGTGTCTTTGGTGTTGTTGCGTGTTACTATTGTTATACGGCCGTGTTGTCAATTCTTGCATGCCGTAAGACATGAATCAAAACATGCTGACATGTAAGTATTACTGTACAGCAGCAGAGCAAGGACAGAAGCGTTCATCTATCCATCCATCCATCTGTGCTTGTGCATGTCTGTGCGAGACCAAGCAGAGACAAAAGGGGGGGGGGAATAAGCCGGATGTACTGTAGAAGCTCTCGACAGCAACCGCCAAGCGACACCGGCCTCCTCCAGTCACGCCTCGTGCTTGGCTCCGGCGTAGGATTTTAGTCAACTCTTGCTACTGTACAGTCTCGTGTGACATGTCTCTTGCTGTGGCGATTGACTATTCTCACAAGGCCTGGGTATTGTAGCCAGTCGTGCCAAGTGGTTAGTCAATCACACTCACTGCTACTTACATACGGAGCTCTACTCACTGCATGCAAACGCACACGCACACACTCTCCGGTCCACTCCTGAGCGCAGTCGTTGTCCTGAATCTGAAACCTCACACCTCCGCCAACGGTTACTTGTTCTGGCGAGATGCTTCTCTTGTCTATTGGAAGACTGGCAGTCGGCTTGTAATCTGATGTCTGTGTGAATCTATCTATTCTGCAGCCGACATGGCATAATAGGCTCTATTAGAGCGTCCCACGGATTTAGTGTGGTGAGAATAAACTCCATGAATCGCATCAGATGCACATGGGCCTCATAGATCGCTTTCACTAGCCTTCTATTATATTATCACCTGAAGAAAGGTGCTTGCTGGCAGCATCACTGTGGTGTTGGTGGCTGCCATTACGCATTCTTGCACCTATCTAGCCCTGCGCATAAACGCCCATTGTGCTGTTGGGCTCAAACTTCATCTTTTGATACGACAATTCGTCCTTCGCTTGCACTAGCTCACTCGCCTTCTATTGGTGTGTTGGGTCGAAGCATTACTGCTTCTAATGCAGCTGCTCGCCGCGGATTTTCGCACCCACAAACTTGGCTAACAAAGGCTTTGCCCGTTGATTTATGCTGCGGCTACCGTGGAAGCCTTGGGATACCCACAAACATTACATCTGATTTCAGGTGAAGAACAAGAACGCCCCCCCCCCCCGGTGACTACTAGCCCGTAATCCTCACCAGAGGTCATTAACCCAATCTACTGGAAATCAAGTCATGACGATTACATCTTTTCTTCATGGAAAGTAGCCTTTTGCAGCTTGGGGAAATACAAGCCGGCATACAGTTTTCTAGTATATGCTGCCATCGCCATATCTTTATAATATCTGCTTGCTATGTACTATTGCATATTTTTTTGGTATCTGCTGCTATAGCTGTATCCTTCTTGTTTCTACTTCATAGCATTACCATTGACTAATACTATTAAATCTGAGATATGGCATGCTAGATAGCAGACTTGGGGTGTTGGCTAGTATCATTTCTTATTGTCTTCCCCACGCTGTATCCCTGCAAAACACCGCTCACTGGATGGGATTCAAAGCGCAAGTGATTTTGGGCGCTTTACAACTCAAGATTGGAATCATATGGTGGTCCTATTTGACAACTCTCCCGAGGAAATCCGTAATCGCACCATCGACCTGGGTTGCGCCACTGTTAGTGGACTTGTGTTGGCGATTCGTAGGCGCTTCTTCTCATCTCCATTACTGCGCAACGTGAAGCTGACCAACACACATGCCGTAAAAGGCTACTCTGTAGGTACTTCGGTAAGAAGCGGTGAATTGT
Source organism: Trichoderma pleuroti (assembly GCA_001721665.1). Lineage (NCBI taxonomy): Eukaryota > Fungi > Ascomycota > Sordariomycetes > Hypocreales > Hypocreaceae > Trichoderma > Trichoderma pleuroti. The sequence goes on from MDJU01000483.1 coordinate 3,786, forward strand.
TTTGCAAGTCCAGGTTTCTTACCCACAGTACAGCACGTACAAGCTTGTTCAAAGAGGCGGCAATCATCTTTTGTTGGATATTCAGTTTACGCCGTCCAACCGACACAAAGATTGAGCCTCAATGGGGCGTATGCGTCGAAACGTGACCAAGGCAATCTGCAAAGCCCACCAGAGTAATCCAAAACTGGCCACAAATGTACCGCCTCTCATTCAGAGGAAAACAGAATCCATCACGATATACTGTAGGTTTCTTGTTTTGCAGAGCCGTGTAGCAAAAAAAATCCTCGTTCCATTATTACGGAGTTGCCTGCGGCTTTGCCGTCATCGTTGCGATCTGATTTTTATTCTTCCTTGCGCCAAGTCACAATATAGGTAATAACAGGATCCAAAAAACGCCAAACTGTGCATTGCATCTTTCTCTTCGCCCAAAACAAAACTATGCCGACTCGTTCAATCTCTGCTTCTTCTCGTTTCGTCCATCGGGAGTGTACCTGGGAGGTTGATTAGCCATCGGAGTCAGGGGTGCCTTGGGATGTCGCAAGAGTCGTACTTGAGAAGCTTCTCGATGAGGTCGACGTGTGTCATGATCATGCGTCGGCAGCAATAGCGCTTAAGGCCTAGCTCGTCCATGGCATCGCTGTCCCAAAGTCAGCCTCGAGCTCTGCTTCAAATGTCAAGGGGTTGCATACCCATCGGTCTTGCGCGGATCGGCAATCAGCTGGAGATAGCGCTCCCAGAGGTCACCAGTGACCTATTATCATTAGTCATCTTCTTGATGTCTCAGGGACGAAACCATGATGCCTACCTTTCCACAAGAGAAGCAGCGGATGGGAATAATCATCTTGGCAATGTGATGGCGAATGTCGTTTTTTTTGAGTAGTGAACCTGGCAGCGTGAAAGAGTTTAGCTGCGGAAGCGACGCGGATGGCTGAAAATATTATGCCGCCGAGCTTTTGCCGCCCGTTGCTTATCTTATCGCTGATAGTGGAAAAAGTTCATGGCGGCACCAAAATTTCTGCGGCGCATTGATCTCAGCACTTTATACCAGTAACTGGGTGCTGCCGCCTCGATGCCATTCCTCCCCAACTTCCTCACAGCGCCATTCTCCGGGATCTCTGCCAAAATGGCGGGTAGCAAGCTCTCCAGGCCCCAGGATGAATCGACCAAAAAGAGAAAGCGAGACCTGAACGAGGCCGATGCGCGATCAAAGAGGTCACGGCCGCAGCAAGGCGACGAGGACGAACAGGCGGAATCTCCAGTTGACGGAGACTCTGAATCCGAGGATAACCTTCAAAATGGAGCCTTGTTGAAGTCCAAAGGCAATGGTGGTGAGAGACTGGTCGGTCGTTCTTTTGATGGAGAAACTGGCTGGAGAATCTCCAAGCCCATGGGCGGCAGAATGCTCGACATTGATCCAATCCTTACTCAAGATGACCAGTAAGAGGCCAATTCATCTTTTCCTCGGAAGAAGAACCATTCTCATATCCCTTAGATTCCTCATCTTGACATACAACACCTCCATCCAAGTGTACACAGCTAGCGACTCCCTACTCTTGAGACGAATCCCGATAGGCGCCGTCGATGCCTCTTCATCAAAGGGCACATCTCCTGCAAACATTGTTGCGACCAAACTGTCCATTCAGAACCCCGAGTACCTCTGGGTTGCCTGCTCAGACGGTCGCATTTACCATGTCCACTGGACAGAGACCGCCGAGACACACCAGAGCTTCCAGACGGTGACAGGCACGGCTCATGCAATCACGGTGACCTCGACCGAGGTTTCGGGCTCAAAGACCGATGTTGTCGTGGTAGCTGAATCGGCCAAGTCAAATCGGATGGAATTGACCGCATATGGCGGGGATATTCTCGTATCTCCGCTCTCAAAGGTCATTTTGAGCACCAAGAAGTCGGGCAATGGCTTGCACTTGATCGAGTCTAGCCAGGATGGCCTTGTCTTGGTCGGTGCTCTCAATGACTCTTTATTCCTTGGTGTAGCTTCACACAAGCAGTCAGTCGGCTTCGAACAGCTGCAGTACGACTTCTTTTTATTCGACGTGCCCGATATCATCACCACTCTCGATTTCAGAGTTTATCCAGCTTCTGCCCTGAACAAGCCCAAGGAACGACGTGACTCTGAAAACGTCGTGGACGTTATTGTTGGTGGTGCACGAGGAGCCATCTATCTCTACCATGATGCTCTCTCTCGAAGTCAATCACTTGGAAAGTCCAATTCCTCCAAGGAGGGCATCCAAGCCCAGAAATTCCACTGGCACCGAAAGGCAGTCCATGCCGTCAAATGGTCTCGAGACGGTGCGTTGCCCGCATACCCTTATTGGATTATCTGAATTCCTTGCTAACCTTCTTCCCTAGGCAACTACATGATCTCTGGAGGTTCTGAAAACGTCCTTGTGCTGTGGCAGATGGATACCGCCAAAAAGGATTTCCTCCCACACCTGTCAGGCAGTGTAGAAAACATTGTTGTTTCTACCAGCGGATCATCCTACGTTGTGCACCTTGATGACAACTCAACGATGGTCTTATCCACTGCTGAACTTAAGCCGACGACATATATTTCTGGCATTCAATCCGCCGCCGCCGAAGCTTCGACACCCAAGGACTTGCTCGTGCAGCGCGTTTGGTCAGTAGCGGATACAGTGCGACGGCCCATACCCGCCGCAATCAACGCAACGGAACCCTCCAAGCTTCACGTCTGCGTCGGCAACGGCCGTCAGGCAACAATGACTGGAGAGTTCTCGGCGCCTCTGTTGCAGTCTTTTGACCTGGAAACTTTTACGAGCATCTCCAAACAGGCATTGGCTCGGACACAACCCACAGACGTCAACTTGACCAACAAGGGCTACGCCATTGAAGAGCCTGTCGTTACGCACATTGCCTTTTCTGCAGATGGAAAGTGGCTGGCCAGTGTCGATGACTGGACTCCTACAAATAGAGATGTCGCAACAGTTAGTGGCGAGGTTGGCGACCAGTTCCTCAAGGAGAGGCACGAATCATACCTCAAGTTTTGGCAGGTCAACGGCGAGGATAACTCAATTGCCCTTGTATCTAGGATTAATGCGCCTCATACATCGAGCCATCCCGAGACGGTCCTTGATCTTGCATCGAACAATGCCTCGACTTGCTTTGCTACTATTGCTGGAGACGGCATTGTTCGTCTATGGCGACCAAAGGCTCGCCAGCAAGAAGGTTCACGAAACACAGACGCCAGCGTGGAATTCACTTGGGTTTGTTCCCGGATCATTCCCATTGGCGATGGACTTGGTGTCGTCACAGACATCCCCAGCGACGCGTCTGTTCCTGCGCAGGCCCAAGCCCGCCTCGCATTTTCGGAAGACGGTTCGACTCTGTTTGCCGCATTTGGCGCTCTCGACACGGGAGCCGTGTATGTCATCAATGCGGCCTCTGGTGAAGTCGTCAAGATTCTGGAGGGTCTCTGGAAGGGACAGCTGCACTCATTGCGAGTCCTGTCACAGTATCTGATTGTGCTTTCCGAGGAGCTGCATGTCTATGATGTTGTGAGCGACGATTTACGGTATGGAATTGTGGTTCCCAAGACTGGAGCCGACGAGCTGCTGCAGCTTGTTGTCGACTCGGTAACTGGCCACTTCGCCGTCACTCTTCCTCTCGGAAACACCTCTAGCATAGGAGTCTTCCACCCCAGCGAACCTGAGCCGCTCATCGTTTGCAACACGCCCCATCGAATCGTGAGCCTCGTTTCAGTACCCGGCACCAGCGGCTTTGTCGCGCTTGATGATGTTGCCCAGATCTGGACCATCACCGAGGGTTCCAACGCGTCAACCATCTTGGCTGCTCAGCCCCTTCAAGATTTGCGACTCGATAACGCTTCTCAGGAGGCTGATAACAACAAGTTGGCCGTCCTCTTGGGCGGAGATGCTGAGAGCGATGATGAGATGGAGGAGGCCCAGAACGCAGATGAGGATGTGGAGATGGAGGATGACGATGTCCAGACCAACATTATACCCCAACAATACCTGGCAGACATTTTCGACGCTGCCCCAGCCTTTGCCGGCGCTTCTATCGAAGACATGTTTTACAAGGTCACTGGTCTCCTTGCGACCAAGCCACTGTCGGCTACTTCTGTATAAAGCTGAAGAGAGAAGAACTGCATCTTGATGGAGGAAATTGAGATGAGTGGTTGGTTGGAATGTATAAAAAGCGATGTGCCACGGTTTTTTGGCCAAATAGGGGCAAGAGACTGACAAGGGATATGAGTAAAATGCGCTACTTGGCGTTGTTGGTAGATCAGATGCAGGAACAAACCTGCTCACATGTATATATTGTCCAAGATTAGTGTTGGTTAATAGGTAGTCTTGGGAATCTAATATCGATTCAATTTACATGATCAGACCATATGCAAGTCTGAACCTCTAGAATGATAGTGCCTTGGATGAGGCGAGAGGGGATAACGCTGATGTGCAACATATCTTCTGCTGCATAAAACTGCAATGGTACATGCTGTCAGCTAGCCTTATTCTCTTGGGAGCTTCCGTCTTTTCATCTGGTAAGTCAGACCACAGGGAAGGTGGCCACCCCTAGAAGGTGGCCACTGCCTTTTCCCCTTAACATCAACAACTACACTAACAACCTAGGTTATTACAACTGTAATTTCTTATTAAATTGTTAACTAATTTTAAATCTAATTGAATATTCTTAACGGTAATAATTAAATCTATTAAATCTGCTATTCTTTTTATAATTAATAACGTTAATAACAGTATATTATAATAAAAAGCTATATAACGCTAGGGAATACCCTACTTAACACTACAAAAGCGTTTAAATAGCAGCTAATTAAGGGCTAATATTTATAAATTTACTTAATTATTACGGATTCGGGCTATGCCTAATCCCTATCTCAATAAGAAGCTCTACAGGCCTTATATAGCTAGTTAAACGTACAGCTACCAGCAAGTTTAATTCATATCCTTTTGCAGTTTATAGCGCAATTAGTTAGCGGTAACCCCGCGGAGGAATAGCAGCGCTAGCTATCGCTAAAGCCCTATGGGCTAACTCCTTTACACTAATGCCTTTTAAAGTAGTAAAAAAGTTATTTTATTTAATAAATTTTAATTTAAACTAACTTAGGTCTTTCTTTAATATATTAATAAGTTAAAGAATTTACTATAAGGGTAGTTAAAGTTAGTAATAATAATTTACTATTTAAAAAATAATAAATTAAAAATTTCCTAAGATAAAACCTTAAAGTTAAAATTATTAAAGATAAGCTAATTAATTTTTATTATTTAAATAAAGTAAAGGTTAATATTATTAAAGATTTCTTTTAGTTTTTTAACCTCTTAGTAATTAAAAATATCCTTAGTAAATATTAATATAATATAAATAAAACTAAGATATTAAAAAACTATAATAATAATAAGTTAATATTTAAGTATATTAAGAAAAAGACTATTATAAAAAAGCAGCTTAAATTATAATATTAAACTTTAATTATTAAGTATATTTTAGCTATAGGCTAAGTTTTTTTATTATTAATTATTTTTAAAAACTTAATAGTTTAGTAGTAATAATTCCCTAAGAAAATTAAATTCTTAGTTAACTAAGTATTTAAGGTATTTAAGAAAAGCTAAATTAATAATAAAATTATAATTTAATAATTATAAAAAATCTTTATTCCTTAAACTTAACTTAATTTACTATTAAAGTAATTATTTATTATTAATAGCTATAGTAGCTATTATATTAATAATTTCCTTTATAAATATTTTAAAAATAATATTTATTTACTTTATTTACTATTATATAGCTTTTATATTCTTTAACTTTTTTAATATTATTATTTTTTCTTTTATTAAAATTTATTATTATTAAGCTTTATTAAAATTTAAAAACTATAATAATTTTTTATTAACTAAGAAAAGGATCTTCTTTAAATATTATTATAAAGCTAAAAAGCTAGGCTTTATAAGTAAAAATATATAAACTAACTAGCTTAAATCTAATTTATAACACCTTAATATTAATAAATTATTAAGGAGTAAGCTAATTATTAAAAAACCCTTAGAATTAAAAATAACTTTTAAAATAATAAAATTAATAATTAAAAAAAAAAAAGTAAATTTAATTAATTTTAATATTCTTAAATAGTTATAAAAAGTTTAAAGAGTTATATAATTAATTAAAGTTATAATACTAAAGACTTAGCTACTATTATAAAATATTAAAAAATAACTAAATTAATAAAATATTATAATAATAGGGTACTAACCGGGGCCTCTTCCGTTTATAGTCTCATGGAGCGCTATGATTTGAGGAGTTGCTTTCTGCCAGATCTTTCGGGACTTCATGTGCGAATATACCAGTTCCGAGAACTGCTGCGGGCCAATCTCCCCATGCTGTGGAGCCACCTGGAAGATCTGCAGGTGGAAACGGCATATGTTTCCCAGTGGTTCTTGAGTTTCTTCGCGACCACATGCCCCTTGCCGATGCTGTTTCGGATATACGACGTTATTTTCGCCGAGGGCGCTTCTGAGACACTAATGCGCGTCGCACTATCACTGATGCGGAGGAATGAGACCAGGTTGCTTTCCTGCACCGAGCTAGAAGACGTGATGCAGCTCCTCCTATCCAGGGGCCTGTGGGACTGCTATCATTACAACGCCGACGAGTTTGTGCAGGATTTCGGAAGCCTCACAAGCACAGTCACCCGAGAGAAGCTCGCCCAGCTCGAGCAGGGATACCGCGAATCTCTAGTCGCGACCGCCAATACCGCTCGCACATCTGACATTGCAACAGCCGCAGCCCGATTCCTCGGTCGCATCTGGGCGTCGTCTGGTGCGTTTCCCAGAGGCTCAGGACTGGTTCCAGGACTGAGTGCGCCGTCACGGCCGCTGAGCATGTTGCGTCGGAGCACCTCCAAACAGAGCCTTGCCTCGACTCTAAACTCAGTCGAGGCAAGCTCCATGAGCGTCACGAGTTCATCCTCGACGGATGCCACCACCGTGTCGCGAGATTCCTCAAACACAAATGAGGACGATTCCGGAAGCCGTGAATCGACCCCAGTAGGCCCCAAGGCCGCGCCTAGCACCAACAAGAACACAGAAGATAGGTATCTGCATAGCCAGATCGAAGATCTCCTCACAGCACTGAGCGAGTTGCAGCGGAATCATGCGCTATTGTCGAGCGAGCTGAAGCGTGAGCGAGAGGAGAGAGAGGAGGATCGCAAGGCTGTGCGATCGCTTTTGGATGGACTCAGGCAGAGAGCAAGCGGCGGGGATGAAGCAGCAGCAGCAGCGAGCGAAGGCGAGGACGGGGCTGACAGCTCGACCACTGAAGATGCGACTGAAATTGTCGAAGAAGGGGAGGAGGAAGAGGGGGTAGAGAAGAAGAAGCCCGATGACAGCTCAACCAAGGCAAAGGATGCGCCGTCCACTGAGGACCTATCGGAGCTGCTCGATCGCGTGGAGGGTCGCTTTGGAAATGCAGATGAAGGCGACGACACCAAGAAGAAGGACAAGCCTCAGTCGCCCCCATCTGGTCAGAAGTCGGAATTGCAAGTCGAATTAGATCAAGCCAAAGACCAGCTAGCCAGTGCCATGTCGCAGAATCAGGACTTTAGCCGACGGATCCATGATTTGGACCAGGAAATGTCGTCTCTCAAAGAACAGGTTCGGGAAAGCCATAGCCATGTCAGGGCTCTCCACCAGGACAAGCAGCGGCTGGAAAAGCAAATACAGGCCATGAGATCGAGGCCGATATCCGGGGACCCCCTTGGTGTCCGCGATTCGGGAGCGGAGTGGACCCCGAAGCCACCCGCCGGCTTGAGGGAGTTTAAGCTTGGGCGCAGCAAGTCGATGGCTGCTCAGGGCGCTACGAATAACAGACGAAAGTCGTCATTGCTACAGAGTAACGATCTTGTCCCGCCGCCGCCAGCGTCGATGCCAGCGACCCCAATGGTGTCAAATGACGACAGCAGGTCATCGACGAATGACCTGGACACGCTCCTCCTGGATCTCGTGCAGGCCAAGACGGCGCAGGCCATTGCGAAGCAGGAGGCCGAGGAAGCGAAACAGAAGTTGGAGGCGTTGAAAAAGGCCTACGGGCTACCCAACGATTCTCCCAACGCCCCCATGGCCCCAGGATCGGTCACTGTCAAAGTGGCGCCAGCCCCAGCTACGACAACATCTCCCGGCACCGGTGGCTTCTGGGGTTGGCGCAGGTGAGACGTGGGAAAGCGGAGTGGGAGAGAAAGAGAGAGATGATGATAGGTCCAGATAAAGAGATGGGAGAATAGCATGCCACCGAGCAAGTTGGATTGGGAAATACACATATGCGTCGTTGTCGCCGCCTACTGGGGGCCTTTGATTACAATGCACGGCCGGTGGAAATGAGCTCTTGATTTGCTGTTCATCAGGGTTCTATTTGCTCCGGAGGGGGGCGCAGCACATGCGAGAAGGGTTTCACTCTGGGAGGGAATGGCCACGGTAGAGCGGAGGGTGTTGTCTCTGGGACGGACAAGCCCCGGTTGGTTTCTTTTCTTTCTGTCTGTCTTTTTCATCTATGCATTAGAGTGAGCTCATTTTTTTTGGAGCGAGGCGTGTTTTGCTCTTCTCTTTTTCGTTCTTTTTTTTTCTTCTTCTTCTTCCAACTTAGCACGGAGTTTTTGATGGCATGGGATGGGTCAGAGGAATATTCATGCGAGCGGAAGCTTACAAGGGCAGTTTGAGCAGACTTAGCGGACGCAAATACCTAGCACGGGTTTGAGGATGCATCGCGAGAAAACTGGAGGTCTTTGCACATGTGAAGTCGGTCGTAGCTTGTTCTTTGTCTTTCATTGTCTCCCCATCTTTCGCTTCTGGTCTCTTCTGCCCGCTTCTACGAATACGATGCACTGCGGGAAATGACTTGTTGCTATTACCAGCGGTGAGTGAGACCTCTACATCTCCCTTGCATCACACCTGCATGCGAGGCCTCGGTATCACATCGCAACGGAACCCGACCAACGAATGGCGGCAACGGAGCACATGCGTCGTGGCGGGAAGGTTTTGGAGGAGCTGTGCCTCGACCTGTCCCGAATATTTGCATGAATACTGGGCGCGCTGTGGTAGGTCGATGCGTGTCGGTAAAGGATGCCCTTTGATTCGATGGGCTCAATTACTCCGCTTTTCAAACCGAAACATCGTCTTTTCCGTTGTGGCTTTTTACCCCGAGTGTGATATCTCATCTAACTTGGGCCAATGAGCTCCGTACAAGTGTAAAGCAGGGAAGCGGCACATTATGCAACATGTCGCGTCTCTCGCGCGCCCAGCTGTTGATGAGGGGAATGCATCTCGTCATGATTACGTTGATGGCAAGTTGTCTAGACTATAGATGCCGGGCAGATTCCTGTCTGGATCCAAGGTCTTTCTGAGCACGCCAAACACCTTCTTATTCCATCGTGTCGCCAGTCCTCCGGCCAAGTTGCTAGGAGACGAACGACAATAGCAAAGCATCATGACACGCTCCTCGCATAAAAAACGCCGAGTCGGTGACTTGACACCGCTGGTCGAGTTCAGTGGAACACCTTATCTAGACTTTCGCAAACCTGACAGCTATTTCACTTCAGCCTCCCCAGGTGCTTCTGAGGCAAGCTCCGTGTCAAAAGTATCGTCGTCAAAAAGACGGATCATGAGCCTGCGCCTAGGTAAGGCGGGTGTAGAACATCGAGTCCTCAATGAGAAGACGGTTCCTAGCGAGGCCAAGGAGCTGTTCTTTCTCATGGACGCCATTGGACGTGGCCGTGGTATTGTACCACATGCTTTGAAGTCGGCCATTGAGGAAAAGCTCAAGGATCAACCAATGTCGCTAAAGAGATGGGACTTGGCCTTCATGCCCCAAGGCCACGACGATGGTTTGCCGGGCCGGATCCCATCTGTTGAAGAGGTCGAAGCCATTTTGGCAAGGGCCGTCGATTATGAAGGGCGTCAGTATGAAGAAAGTATGTGGACTGCTCAGGTTCTTCTATGCTTGCTTGAAGGCATATTTGACGATCCGGATGGCGAACCGCGCGGTGAATTTAATGCTCTGATGTGGTAAGCTTATTTTCAATGTCCCCCCTTAGCAGCGTATAGAGATGAAAATGCTAAGCTTCATCATCTGTTTGCTCGTTGCAGCAGCACAGCCCGGCCGCATACGGAATTCGAAGCGGAATGCTACACAGGGAAGACGATTGACATTTGCATATTCTCCGCGCTCGACGAGAATCAAGAACTCGTCGACGCCTTGATTGAATTCAGCACCGCTGCACCGACTTTGACTGTCAACCATACCGACTTTGACCCTCTCCAACTTCGCCCCCTTGTGCTTAGCATCGGGAACAAGAGGCCGGGGATGGAATGGGACAAGGCTCAGCTGCAAATGGGCGCCTGGCATGCTGCGCAGTGGGCTTTTCTTCGATGGGCCGTTGGTACAAAGTTTCGGAAGCAACGCGCCGCTCAACGCGCCGCTCAAGAGGAAGAAGAAGAAAAAAGAAGTCGTGTTCTGGGCACAAAAAAGAGTCCCAGGAAGAAGTAGAGCGCCGGGAAGAAGAAGAGGTCCGTGAAGAAGAAGAGGTCCGCGCACAAGAGCGTGCGGTGTTGTCGAAACTTGCCTTCATCCCGGGCATCATTGTGCAAGGCAATCGATGGCACCTCGTCTTGTCCACGTATCACGAAGAGAAAACCACAATCTGGGCGGAGTGGGTGTTTGGCACCACCAAGAGCTTGATGGATATCTACTCTGTCATTGCTGGTGTTCGCCAGCTGACTGCCTGGGCAAGGGATGTCTATATACCATGGTTCCTGGAGAATGTTCTTATGTAGACGCTGCGATTTTTGGGAGTAGTCGACGGAAGTGAATCAGGCCGAGATAGATTGTTAGTTAGCCTTGATTATGGAAGCAATGCCTTTTTATCATCTAACCGTGCATCTCTAATTTCCCTACGGCTGTGTAAATCCAAACCATTGGGTGAAGGCCTTGTACTGTACATCCGCCAGCTTCAGCAGCCTGTCGGTATCTTGAAGGCAGCGTAGTATGCCAACATGCCAGCAGCGTCATGACTGCGTTCTAGTCTCCCGCTTTGACCTGCGGGCGCTCCATGTTTCATGGCAAACCCGTGCTTAATGTTAATTTCTTGCAGGTAATCTTTTGTTTTTCACAGTACTTGGGACACCAGCATTCGTCCCCTTCTCTTCGCCCTTGATCTCCGGTTTGCTCAAGCTCACAGTCCGAAGTTTGCTAGCATCCATGACATTGTTCAGTCCTCTCCGCGACTTCGAGCGCTGCCACACTTACACCCCCCCTCTTAGCTTCGCCTTTCGCTCGCATTAGATGAAGATGGTGCCCAGCCTACTCACGGCCGACGCCAAAACTCTCCAGCAGATGTTGACTGCTGGTTCCATCACCAACACCGGTCTTCGAACAACGACGGGCAGTCTCTCGCTCTAGAGCTCCAAGCCCAGGGGAAACGCCAAGCTCGTTGATCCGGTACAGTGGTCCCTACATCTTTCGTGTTGCTTCCCAGATTGCTGGCTGACTGGCCATCAACACAAAGCTCATTGCATCGGGCGCTATTATCCTGGGCAAGTCTAATCTCGGCGTTATGTACATACCCACATTCCCCCGTCCCGTCCCGCATCGATCTGGTGGAGTAACTATGTAACCTGTATTGATTGATTGTTTCACGAGGTTTTCAATTCTCGGTAGGGACCCGGGGGTTTCCTTCGCCACGACTAACTTGGACATGGTAGTTGAAGGAGACTTGTGAGGCGTACGATTTGATCAAGACAAATGAGTATCATCACCAGTCACCAGCCAGCACTTGTTGGCTCCTGCAACTCGCCTGACATGATTCCCCATAGTGGCCGCGGCAATCCATCCGACAATTGAGCTCCTCATTCTCTCAAATACATGAATCTTGGAGTTGTAAAACTTGGCAAATTACTTGGGATGAGCATTACATGCTACTGCTATTGAGGAAGCACACAGGAAGCAACAGCACCAGTTTGGGTGGTGGGGCTGGCTGTTTCACCGCCCTCAAGCATGCGGCAGAATATCAAAAAATATTGTGGGTTCCAGAGCTTTGCACAACTCGAAGCATTTCTCAGTCATCAGGATTGCAAACAGCTTGTCGCCCAAAAGTGCGCAGTTGGAGATTGCATGTTTCGCCGCACTTCTTCGCTAAAGCTTCTGCTGCGTCTTTCGGGAACAGTGAGGCCTGCCAGTCCCTGCGGTAGTATCGCCTCAAAAGTCAACCCCCTCACGACCGGGCGCCTCATCAGCACAAGTTCTCCAAATTGCCCTTCTTCAATTGCGCCAATGGCAGGCACCGTCCAAGTCGAAACCGTGGAGAAGGACGGGAAGCAGTTCCGCGTGGTCCAGGAAGGCAAGGCAACCATCCTGGTGCCTCAGGGGGCCAAGATTGGAGAGGACCGAGGAGAGGTGCAGCAGGTGTTTTACAATCCGATCCAGCAGTACAACCGAGACCTGTCTGTTCTCGCCATCAAGACATATGGAGAAGACATATTGGCCAAACGGAAAGAGAAGATTCTGGCGAGATCGAATAAGCACAGCAAAAAGCGAAAGCGAGACGAGAAAGATGACGGCAACAGTTCGATCGAGGCAGAAGCGACGGCGGACGTGGCGCCAGACGTGGCTACGGAAGCCTTGGACGAGCAAAAGGGTCACAAATCGACATTCAGAATACTGGACGCCTTGTCAGCATCTGGGCTGAGAGCGCTGCGATATGGCCATGAACTCCCCTTTGTCACCTCTATCAACGCAAACGACCTCTCCAAATCGGCGGCCGAGTCTATCAAGCTCAACGTGAATCACAACGGGCTCGACGATATAATCTCAGTAACGAACGAAGATGCTCTTGCGCACATGTACCGCGCAATCGCAGATGGCCTCTCTAAGAGGGATCGCCACGGAAATCCTACAAAGGCTTACAAGTTTGATGTGATCGACCTAGATCCGTACGGCACTGCGGCACCCTTTTTCGACGCCGCATTACAATCCGTCAGAGATGACGGAGGCCTGCTTTGCATCACCTGCACTGATAGTGCTGTTTGGGCGGGCCATAGCTACTGCGAAAAGACGTTTGCCCTGTACGGCGGTACCCCCATCAAGGGAATGCATTCTCACGAAGCTGGCTTGCGGCTGATTCTGAATGCCGTTGCGACTTCTGGCGCCCGGTATGGTCTGGCCATCGAGCCCCTGCTCTCTCTTTCCATTGATTTCTACACAAAAGTTTTCATCAAGGTCACCCGGTCACCGCAAGCGGTGAAATTCCTGGGGTCCAAAACCATGGTCGTATACAGCTGCGACCACGGATGTTCTGCCTTTGAGACCCAATATCTGTTGAGAAGCAAGCCAACTCCTAACAAGAAAGGCAGCGGGTCGTTTTACAAGCACGGCATGGCGGCAGGACCAACAGCTGATAGACATTGCCAGCATTGCGGCCATGTGATGCATGTCAATGGTCCGATGTACGGAGGTCACATCCACTCGGCAGATTTCATCCAAAAGCTTCTCGACCAAATCCCCAACGCCTCGCCGGAAGTCTATGGCACTCTCCCAAGATTAGAAGGCATGCTACGAACGGCCTTGGAGGAGATTATTCCGGGACCCGAGGCCGATCCCACGGTGGACCCCAAGGATGCTCAGCATGCGGAAATTGACCACTGTCCCTTCTTTGTTATCCCCTCCAAGCTAGCAACTGTAGTTTCTTGCGCTGCCCCGAGTGATGACATGTTCCGTGGCGCTCTGGTACATCTTGGTTATCAAGTTGGGCGGAGCCACTGCCGACCGGGCAGCGTCAAGACGGATGCCCCGTGGTCTACGATTTGGTGGATCATAACAGAATGGATCCGTCAAAAATCCCCCATCAAAGCGTCAAAGTTTACACCATTGATGCCTGGCTGGAAGATTCTGCATTCTGCCGGGCTCGTTGGTCGAGAAGATGGAGCACCCGAGGGGCCTGATGGTAACATGGAAGATGTCCAGGCAGAGGAAGAGCCTCAAAGCGCAGAGGCGACAGAAGGATCCAATGAGCAAGTGTCAAGCCCGAGCGAACTAGAGCTGAGGAAAACGCTGGTATTCAACAAGGATCTCGCACGACTGGGTCGCCTACGGGATACCCAGAAACTCGTGCGATACCAAATGAACCCTCGACCAGACTGGGGACCTTTGTCCAAAGCCAAAGCCCAGTGAAAGTAAAGCAAGCGACGACGGACGGCTTAGTCGGCCTTGAAGTTGATAAAGGGCGTTGCCCACATCAGAAAAAAAAAATAAAAAAAAAAATCCTGAAATGATCCATTGGAGAGTGTCAACCAAGCGTCTAAATGAACTGAGCCCACTTACATGCCGTGAAGGATGCGCTTATGTCGAATGTGTGAAACTATGATCCTTTAACAAACCCCCACCAAAGGAAGAGCGGCGAATCATGCCGAATCACGCAGAATTAAGGCCGGATCGCGTGCACCCCGTTGCTGCGACTCGGATGTGACACAAACTTGATGCGCCAAAGCTCACCTACCATCAAGGTATGCGACTTATACACGAGCCAACTGCGTCCCCATCAGAGCCCTCTCTGAGTTTCGCACATTACTATTGCCAGCTCTTGCCTGCGTTGGTATCGGTTGCAACGAATTTACTCATTCATCTATCGCATTTATCCTTTAACCTTTTTTTATGAGCTCCGCGAAGCCCCAAGCGGGGCTGACAAATGTGACCGGCGTCTCGGTCTCTGACGGCGGCATCTCCTGGAAGGACAGCGATAATGGCAAAGGGGAAGCAAGACATCAGAATGTGGTGTTTGTTCTTGACCTTGCACAATCTCCCAGCCAAAAGACGGGCTACATAATTTCAATCTTGGTCGAGAACCCAGAGAGCCCAGATGATCGCTTCCGACTACTGCTCTTGCTGGCGGACGCTATCCCCGATGAGCTCCGGCAGCATCGCATCAGCGGCCTGCCTTCTTACTTGCGGCCTGTAAATGGTAAGCAGGAAGTCGATGTCGTTGTATCTACGAAATCGGGCGTCGGCCTTTCTCTGCAGTTCTGGCAGAGTGTATTACAGCCTCTCTGGACCGTGATTGCGGAGCAGTCATCTGATGCAGACGCCCGAGAGTCACCAAACGTTCTTGTCACGGAAGATGCGCAAAGCGTTCGGAAATTCGCCCGACAGGTTGGTGGTTCCGAGGGCCAATCGACCGGAGAAGTCGCTCATTCAAGGACCATTATTCTTCTCAGCGGAGACGGCGGCGTTGTCGACCTCATCAATGGCAGCTCTCACGAGGAATCTGTATTGGAGCAGCGACAGTTACTCCTAGCTCTTCTCCCGCTGGGCACAGGAAATGCTCTTTTCCACTCTTTGCACAAACCCCTTTGGGCAACCCAAGACGGCAAGACTGAAGATGCCTCTCCTCTGGTGCTGGGTCTGAGGACGCTATTCAGCGGCGTTGCCGCAAACTTGCCTCTGTTCCGAGCGTCCTTTTCCCCGGGGTCGCGCATCGTCAAATTCACACCGACGACGGAAGAGCCTTTGGGAGACGACGCCTCCAGTAATCCGGTACATGTCGAGAAGGGAGAAACTCGAGTGTCGCATCTCTTTGGTGCCGTGGTGGCAAGCTACGGCTTTCATTCCAGCATAGTCTACGAAAGCGATACTCCCGAGTACCGTGTCCATGGCGACAAACGCTTTGGCATGGTCGCCCAAGAGCTCCTCCGCGAATCACACCCTTACAACGCACGTGTAAATGTTCGCCATCCCTCTTCGTCCTCGGCATGGCAGTGGGAGACTATCCCGGGAGACAGGCATGCCTATGTGCTAGTGACGCCGCTCTCTAACTTGGAGCGCACGTTCACGATATCTCCCGCGAGTAAGCCTCTTGATGGCAAGCTCCGTTTAGTGCATTTCGGCACCATAGGGGGCGAAAGGACGTTGGATGTCATGATGAAGGCGTATGATGAGGGAAAGCATATTGGGATGGAGTGGGATGATGGACATAAGGTGCGGTATGAAGAGGTGGATGAAGTGAAAGTCACCGTTTTGGAAGAGGATGAGCGATGGCGAAAAGTGTGTATTGACGGC
The DNA here is from genome assembly GCA_001721665.1 of Trichoderma pleuroti. Classification (NCBI taxonomy): domain Eukaryota; kingdom Fungi; phylum Ascomycota; class Sordariomycetes; order Hypocreales; family Hypocreaceae; genus Trichoderma; species Trichoderma pleuroti. Next base: position 19,893 of record MDJU01000483.1, read on the forward strand.
ACAATCGTTGACATACCTCAAGGAGGGGAGCTGTCTGTACGAAAAGAAGAGAAGAGCGGGTTTGACATTTTGGTTGATTCACGGGTGCTGCCAAGCAACTGAACAGAGAGATGGATTGGATACATGTACAGTGAATTTCAAAAGCGCGCCAGTTTGATCAAGATTGGATAATTTTTTTTCAAAATACATGTAGCCTATGTACTCTCTGACTTATTTGCCGGCGCTAGCCTTAGAAAAACAGCCTCATAGACCTTCCATCATTTTCTTCGCCCTCTTCTCTATGACGCGTGAAAACCCATCAACGCCGTCTTTCAGCTCTGTTATCCCTCCACCTTTAAGTCGATAGACGATTCTCCTCCGCTTCATTTCTTCTTCCTCTTCCTCTTCATCATCATCGTCTTCGTCGTCTCCCGCGTCTTCGACCTGGCCCTCTATGGCCCCGCGCATGAACCATCTGTCGTGGCTCACCAGCACAACAGCGCCCTCCCATTCGTTCAACGCCTCTCGCAGCGCAGTCACCGTCTCGTAGTCGAGATGAGTGGTGACTTCGTCGAGTACGAGGCACTGCGGGTGTTTCCAGAACAATCTCGCTAGCTGGCATCGCACCAGCTGGCCACCGGACAACTTGGAAATGGGCACATCTGATGCGAGTCGGCCAGGGAGACCAAGCGTGCCCAGCAAACCGCGAATCTCTCCTTCGTTGAGTGCGCCATCGACCTCCTTCGTCAGGAGAGCAAGTGAAGTCAGTCCATGCTCAGAACGACCGATGGCCTTTAACTCCTCGACGGCATGTTGGGAGTAGTAGCCCATTCTGAGGCGGGGATGCGTCGTGAGCGTGCCGGACGTTGGCGAAGACTCTTCAACAAGGAGTTTGATAAGTGTCGATTTGCCAGCACCGTTCAAGCCGAGAATACCGATACGATCGCCCATACTGACCGTGAGGGTGACATCCTGAAGAATCATGGGAGATTTTGATGAATATCGGTACGATGCCTTGTCCAACGAGATGAGCGATCCAGGAAACCTCAGCTCGGGAGGTTCAGGCAACGAAATAATGACGGGTCGCTGCTCTGGCGGAATCTCAATCCCCTCTCGGCTGGTAAGGAAGAAGCCGACGAGATCTCTATTCAGCTTAAATCGAGTGCCCTTGGCACTGACTTGCATTCCCCAGCGGTCGTCAAGCTTTTTCTGCCGAGACTTTGCCTGGCGAATCTTGTTCTGGTCGTCATTGGCCTTGCCAGCCTTGAGGTTCTGCGCAATCGTCTTCTCCATGTGGGCTTTCTGCTTGTCTTGGGCCTCCTTCATCTTGATGAGCCACTGCCTTCGCTCGGATTGCGAACGTTCGTATGTTTGAATGTCGCCGTGGAAGTAGGTAAGCTGCTTATCCTTCAAGATGACAAGATCCGTACAGAGCGAGATGAAGTCGCGATCGTGAGAAACGAGCATCAGTGTAGGAGGCTTCTCCGTATCTGCTAGAGCCTGCAAGTAGCGCTGCAGCCAGACGATTCCCAACAGATCCAAGAAATTGGTGGGCTCGTCCAGAATCAGAATATCGGCCTCCTGCAGCAGAGCCGATGCGAGCGAAGCCCGCATGTGCCAGCCTCCAGAAAGGCTGGACAGGGGCTTTTCCATGTATGCCTCGGTGAAGCCAAGACCCGTGAGAATGTTTCGGGCTTGGACTTCAATCTGGGCAAGCCTCGATGGCTCAACCTGGATCTGCAGGTCTGCCAGCATGTCGGCGGCCTCTTGGGTTTCCACTTGAAGAGCTTCGGTCGAGATTTCGTCATCGGGCTGTTCGAGCCTACATGGCGCGTGTTGTTAGCGACGGGAAATAGATTGCTTGAACTCGATGATGTATCAACGTACAAGGCTCGTGAGTCCGCAACGATTTTCTCAAATGCCACGAGAGATTTCCTCGCCTGCAGCCCTCGAGCACCACTTCGTAGTCTGGCTTCCTTGTCTACAAGAAAGTGGCGCTTCTGAAGCTTCTCGTGCTTCATACCTCTCAAGGCTCGAATAGGAGCGTATGGATCCGCAGCATCAACACCCTCCGAGAGAACTAGTAGGTAGCTGTCAATTAAAGGCGTCGTACATGCAATCGTGAAGAATATGTGCACCTTTGATTTCTTGCTCAATCACGCTTCGAGCAGTGGCACGCTCAATGACTTCTTGCAGCACAGTTCCCTGGCCACTTTTCTCTGTCTTCGTCGAATCATCTTCATCGGACTCTGTGAGCTTCGTCTGCTGCAAAAGGGCAATCCTGGAGCCCTCTGGAATCCCGGGAATGAGCTTCTGCGCAATAGCCTTGAGCAACGCTGCAGCGATTCGAGTTTGCCCCCTTGGTCAGTCTCCTCGCAACCTCTCGTGCTAAGCATGTGAATTCTCACTCGACTTCCCCGTGCCATTGCGGCCAACCAAGGCGTAGCGCTGGCCTTGTTTCAACCGCAGCTTGGCATTGGACAGAATCTCAAGGCCGTCTGATTTTGATTTGCCTTTGGATTTGCCGGCAGCCTTTTCGGGCTTGTCTGCCTTCTGGCCAGACGAAACGACGATGGTGAGGCCGTCAATGTCGAGCTATTTTCTTCGATTAATACGTCATAAGATCAACGGTGCCGATGTGACAAACTTCGCGGTAGCTGGAGCTGTCGATATTGAAGCGGGTCTGCTTGGCCGTGCACAGAATCGTGGCCACCGACTCGGCTGCCATGGATGTCATTTTGGCGCAACAGAATCGTGCGGTTTTGCTTGAGCTCTGTGTAAAGACGTGGGGTTGCTGCTGCTCCAGATGGAGTATTGCGAGTGCAGCACATCAAGTGACTACTGGACAGGGCCGATACGATTGCCGAGACAAATCTTGATCATGTTCAAGAATGGGGGGTCCAGAGATTTTATGGCCAAGCATCATTTTTTCTTTTTGCACAAAGCCATTCCCATTCGCCATGATTGTACACGCGGAGGGCAAGAAGAAATCCGCGGCCAGAGGTGCAGCAGATGGGCCCGCTAATACTGCCCCATTTCCGACGCGGCGTCTCCCACGGCCGGGTTTGGCTCTCAGCGTGAGCGCCGGTCCGTAGCCCAACTCGAAAAACCAAAACAACCGGCAAACAGATCCAAGACAGTGCGCCGTGTCGGCCAGTGACTCATCTCCGGAGAGATGGAGTCTAGCGCCGCAATTTCAAAGCCACTCGCAGTGGTGTTGCGACCCCTTCTATCCTCGTCTCAATTTGCTGATGGGGAATGGCTCTTCAAATGACTCCTACGGTGATGATGGCGTACAAGGTCCCAAGACATGCACCACACTTCACTCAGGAGAGCATGTCTTGACTGTGGTGTCTACTGAACAGTCTCAGTGGCGCTCGCCCCTCCTCTGTATTGGGCCACACACTCTCTTGTCGTCGTCACTCGTACGGCAGCCCTCCCGTAGCCGATTGCAAGGAGAGGGCACGGTCCAAACCCAGATGACGACAACGCCTTCCTCTTCCTCTACGTCCTCAGGAGGTTGGCACGATCCGGCCCCAGCAGATGACGACGCCTTCTTCTTCCTCTACGTTCCCAGGAGCTCGTACCTGGGGGTAGTAGAGACCTTCTGGACGGCTTCAATCACACCTTAAACGAGGACTGTCGACTAGCCCTCCAAGTACCAAGTACGAACCCAAGCAAGCGCCTCAATTGCTCGATGCCGGGCCACGAGCCTGACCCGCGACGTGATGCGCCGAGCGGAAAGACAGAGCCAGTGCAGACCACCGCGGGAGGTTTGAGGGCAGCCATCCCTATGGCGCAGCGCATCACCACCTACCACGCGAGGACGCGCGGGGACGGTTTTCTGACATGGCCTTTGAAAGGGGTGCTGCAAGATTTGTACGTTGGAACTCTCGCCGTAAGGGCCGCCATGTCACCATTTGACAAGCTGTGGCATCTTTTAATTGATGCGCAGGTATTCTGCTAGGCGAGAGAAAGCTGTTGGACCAGCGAGCACAATCTTGCAAACTACTTGGGGGGCTTCAAAATCAGCCAGATGCCCGTGGTAGCGGCGGTTTTCCTGGTCAGACGCCCCCCATCCTATGGGGAGCTGCTACCGGGGATCTGGCCCCCCAAGTAACAATTTCTACAGCAGCATTTCAGCTGACACTGACAAAACCTGAGACTTGTCTGCTGAGAAAAAACCTGTCGGATTGAAAGAAGGCTGTCAGGGAGCCTCGGGTCAGATTGGAATCGCTGTCGAGCCATTTCGGTACCTGCAAAAAGGTATCGCGGACTCCGTACCTCTACCAGCGTATCTCGTAAGGCATGTACCGCTTATACACCTGCCAGCCTTTTCGCACTGCTGTTTTCAAGCCTCCGATCTATCTATACCTTACGTGCACCTGCGTTCGTGCTTGAAGAAGCTAACAACTCCATTTCTGTCATTGCATACCATCACCTACAAGGGACAAGACAGGAGAATAATGCCTGCGAACTGGCCTCATACATAGGCCGTCCGTAGGCACAGCGTCTCGAACAACTATTCTTCAATATTCCCTAGTTGGCGGCATTCTGTCGACTGGCTTGTGATTCTGAGCGCGATTGCTTGGCTGGCTGTTCTCCTGCTTTATTGATTTAGTTGAATTGCCTCTTTGTGTATTAATAGTATTAATATTATCTCTACTAGCTATGCTGCCTTTACTAACTTTACTATAGTTTATTATTTCTTTTTATAATTATTTATTTTATTTTTTATTTTTTTTTTTATTTTTTTTATAATTATAAC
>MDJU01000484.1:0-24635 GCA_001721665.1 Trichoderma pleuroti
GAGCATTGATCATCGCCCTCTACCACCTATCCTTGCAAGCTTCGCTCCTCTCCTCGACCAGGCCAGGCCATCCTCTTCCTCTTCCTCTTACTCTTACGCATCGCATCCTCCACGCTTCATCCTCTCTCTCTCTCTCTCTCTCTCTCTCTTTCGCTTCGCATATTTTGGGCCGTTTGATCCCCCCTCCCCCCCGTCGCACCTTTTTATCCCCCCCCTGATATTTTATGCCGCCGTATCTGTATATGGCTCTACTTTTATTTACATAACGCTTATTATATGCTTTCCATATAAGCCAATACGCCCTGTCGGCGATAGTGTTTATTGTCTTTTGGAGCACTGGAGGTTGGTGTGTTCGCTATAAGGGTGCATGCCAATCTCCAAATCTCCTCCCTTCCCCCCCTTTTCTTTTCTTCAGGATGTTTTCTCTCCTTATTTTTTACAATGATGCCAAAAATACGGTGGCATATTTTTATCCATTATGATTTTTTATTACCATATTTTTTTGTCTTTTTTTTACCACATTTTTTGTTTTTGATTTGCCTTCTTTTGTCGTCGATACCCCTCTTCAGCGGTTAAAGAGAAAGCTTTTTACGAAATCGGAGGGACAAGGACCCAAAAAAAAAAGAGAAAGGGAGGGGAGAAAAAAGCGAGCGAGATTTTTTTTTACAACTTCTTTTGTTACCTATCAAACATTTATGATGCATGTCCAAAGGGGGGGGAAGGTTTTGAAGTGTTTATTGTCAGTTTTTTTTGCTTTGTGTTTATTAATGCTCGTGCCAACTAGTTTGGATGGAGTCGTGGGTTTACAATTACCACACCCCATCAAGTAAACAAGACCAAAAAAAAGGAGCTTAGGATGAAATAGGATGAAATAGGATAAAGACAGAAATAGGCGTGGCTTTTATGAATTTTACGTTTCTTGGATGTAGCCTGTAGTGAAATTGACACGTACAAGGAGCAACGTTACTGAGACGGACACCTTACAATGTGAGGCTCGTGTGCTTATATACGTCATGCGTCGCCTTGCAACGTCTCAAACATGAATCACACTTAGCGACATTTGACGGTTTAGGGGGGTATCATTTCGTTTTCTTCCATGGAGTAATTAGCTTCTACTAAACGAACAACCATGCTATGGGGTAGGGCCGGTAGTTGGCACCACCTCATCAAGGATGCTTTTGCCCTCTCCCATCTAAACTTGTATTGCCCTAATTAACCAACATCATGCGCACCTCTTCTCTCTCTCTCGCTCTCACAACGTCACCCAGCCGGGCACTTGGTCCAAATCAAAGTCGTCTTCGTGCCTCCTTTCCCTAATAGTCAGCCAAACGTTTGGCCAGCCTGCTAGGACAGGGCTGCCCTTTGCTTTCGCCCCGATAATGGCAAACCGGCCCTGGCTGTGCGCGACGAATCCATGCATAAAGCCCTGCTGAACAAGAGTGGCAACGGTCATCTCTACATCTTCGTACGTGACCAGTGCGTTACCCCATATGAGCCCCTCGTTGGGGCGGAGCTTCCTGGGGCCGCCTGGGGGAGGGGCAAGAGTCGTTTCGGCAGAAGACTGGACGGTGTTTTTGAGCGCCTGCATGAAGAGTGGGTTGGCCTGCGATGGCCGGCCGTGTGCGGTTGGATGGCCGGGCAGCCAGCCCTCAAGACGGCGCTGGACGTAGGTGGCCACGGTGAGGAGATGGGAGAGGTCGAGTGTTGCTGCTTTGCGGGAGGTGGCATCTTGTGGGGGCACGTATGTCAAGAGGAATGTCTTTCGACTGAGACTCCTCCAGAGGAGTGGTCGAAGGCGGTTGGAGAGTGGCAAGAGGAGGCCCTTTTTAAACAGCCACGGTTCGTGAGCAGCAAGGTGGGACTGGAACTGCACAAAGTTGCCGGAGCGAATAGCCATGCACATGGGAAGAAAGATGGATTTCAACGATTGAGCCTCGGGCCGCGATAGGAGTGTCGTTGAAGGGAATCGCCCAAGAAGAAGGTTCGAGGGAATGAGGTAAGTGAGAATGTTGGAGCGATGAGAGACTAGCTGAGGAGGAGTCTGCAAGTATGCCTCCTGGAGACACAAGGCAGCGCGGTGATAGTGTTGATTGGAAAAGTTGAAACGGCCGAGGTAGTAGAGAAAAGTGACGCGCTGGGCCGCAGGGTAGAGTGAGAGCGGAGGCGATATGGTTTCGATGTTAACAAAGATCATTTTCGCTAGTTGAGTTCTTCGGCACTATTGAATGATGAATTGTGCGGTTAGACAATACTGTTGAGGTGCTACAACACGGAGAGAGACTGGGAGTAAAGGGAGGCATACTGCGAAGAGAAGCTTTAGCACGAGGTTGGCAAACATGTAGACGCCGACTCGCTTTCCTTCTGGCTGGCTGGTCCGGGTTCCTGACCGGTCGGTCAAGCAAGTCGTGAATATCTTTTGAATAATCTCGGCAGAAGACTCGGCGACAGACTTGCGGTTGTCGTCGTCCACAACGCGAAGCCGACGAGTCAGATCAGGTCGGCGGTTGAGATTCATGGTAAGGCGAGCAAGTGTCTCTGAGAGAGACATGCTGACCTGGAGGAGCATTGAGCCATAGGTAGGATGTGCGAATGCAGTAGAACAAGAGCTGCAAGGCCTTGTTAGCATAAAGAGACGATTTCTTCAAGGTTCAACCCGCGTGTTTGTGCGGGTTGTGGCAATCAATGGCACTCAATGGCAGGGAAAAACTCACTTGACTAGCCCACTGAGAAGCTGATGAGCCCCCAACAAGTCTGCAAAACTGACGTCTCGCCAATAGGTCAAGTAATCCTTCAAAAAAGCCAACAATCCCGGCCAAGCCGTTGCCTGGCCTTCGGGCACATCGTCCTGCTGCGGCAAGGCATCTTCAACGACCTTGTCAATGGCGTCCTGGCGGCTGAATCTGGCGCGCAGCTCGTTGGCTAGATCGTGATATTGTTTGGGTGATTCCGGCTCTACTTGGAGCCATGACCGGAGCTGATCGCCTTGCTGGTTGCGGACTTGCTTCTGAATCTGGGAGAGGAATTGAGTGACTAGAGACATGGTTTATGCTGATAAAAAAAACAGTATATAGATATTTGGCCCTTTTGGCGGCCAACGGAGGTTTGGAATGAGTGAGAGTGAGTGAGTGAGAGAGGGAGAAGTCGCGTTGAATGAGTGAGAGTGAGGCTGGTGTTGAAGACGGGTGTGGCGTCGGACTGGATGTGGCGGTACTCTGATAGCTGTGGCGCGTGTGGTTGATTTCTTCAAGCTCTTGAGCAGTGACGACAAGCTGCCTTTTTTTCTGAATCAACTGATACGGCTCATTTGTTCATAGGTACATTTGATGATGATGATCTTGGCAATTTTTCAAGTAAAAAAACCAAGTCGAACATTGAACAACTAAATGCTTCATTACTCTAAAATTACATGGCCATTGCTCACTTAATATACATGCCCACTACGTTTTCTCTCCATCCAAAGTATATACGTGTTTTTGTGTTTACTTCTCCCCTTTTGGCTTATTATCCTTTTTGATTGAGTTTAGACGGACTCAATGCGCTGCACAACCATGGCTGTGGCAGCGCCTCCTCCGTTGCAGATGGCCGCAACACCATACTCGCCAGGCTTCAGCTGGTGCAGCAGCGTTGTGAGAATTCGTGATCCGGAGCTGCCCAGGGCGTGGCCAAGGGAGATGCCGCCTCCGAGAGGGTTGACGCGGGCGTTCTCAATGCCCAGAATCTTCTTGTTGGCCAGGATAACGCCTGCAAAAGCCTCGTTGATCTCCCAGATGGCGACCTGATCCTTGGTGATGCCGGCACGCTCCAGAGCGATGGGGATGGCCTTTGCGGGGGCGACGGGAAAGTCAATGGGGTCAACCGCAGCGTCGGCGTGGGAGACGATCCTCGCCAGGACGCGAGAGCCGGACCCGTACTGCTGTGCAATGGCCTTGTTGCCTAGGACTAGAGCGCTGGCACCGTCGTTGAGGGTCGACGAGTTGGCAGCGGTAACTGTGCCAGTTCCGTCGCGAACAAATGCGGGCTTCAAGGTTGGGACCTTTTCAATCTTGACGTCGAGGTAGCCCTCGTCCGCCTCAATGATGACCTCTCCCTTCTTGTTCTTGACGGTGACGGGGGCAATCTCATCAGCAAACGCCTTCTCGGCCCAGGCCTTTTGAGCGCTCTTGTATGATTGGATGGCGAACTCATCCTGCTGCTCTCGGGTGATGCTGTGAACCTTGGCTGTGTTCTCGGCACAGTTGCCCATGTGGAACCTGTTGTAGACATCGGTCAGACCGTCCTTGATCAGCCCGTCCTCGAGAGTGACATTGCCGAAAGCAGGCAGACCGCTCGCACGGGGAACATAGTATGGGACCCGGGTCATGCTCTCCATGCCACCGGCAATCTGGGCCTCGGCCAGGCCTAGCTGAATGTTTTGTGCCGCAAAAGCGACAGCCTTGAGGCCAGAAGAGCACACCTTGTTGATGGTGATGGCCTCGACGGACGTGGGGAGGCCAGCGAAGATGGCGGCCTGTCGGGCGGGCGCTTGGCCCATGCCTCCTCCCAGTACGTTGCCCATGTACACATCGGAGATCTTTTCTATCGGAACCTTTGACTTTTCGAGGGCGGCCTTGATGGCGGTAGCGCCGAGCTGGGGAGCGGGCACGGTGGTGAATGAGCCGTTGAACTGGACAAGCGCAATTGTTAGCATTATTCTACACCAGGATATGCGAGCCTCTCGGCAACGTACCTTTGCAGTCGGTGTTCGCGCGGCACTGAGAATGTACGCCTCCTGGATTTCCTTTCTCATGACTGCACCCGTTGAGAAGTGGCGAGCCGATTTCATTTGGCTGGCCAACTGGCCAAGCCGCCTGGCTGTTCTAAGCTGAGCCTCGGTCATTGTGGGACGGAGTTGCAAAGTTGTACAAGTAGGAGGAGAAGAAGCGAACAAAGAGGAGAACTATATGTAGCGAGGGTATCAAAAAAAAGCCAATCGAAAGGTGTTTGGAAGATTAAGTAGAAGCAGCCGGGCTATATTTGTTTTTTTTATTTATACGGATTGTCGGTAGAAGAGGTGCAGCGAGAGGAGCTTCTGGGCCGTTTCGGTACGCTTCGGCTTAGGGCGGGGAGAGAATCAGCCGAGCGTTTAAGCCGGGATTGCAGGTGACAGTCAGACAGAATTGCTGCTTGATGCGGGGGGTTGAAAAAAGCCGGGGAAGGGGGTTTTGTGTTATTCCGAGGCAGTGAGTGCTACAGCAGTAATAACAACTCACTATTACTAAGGCACTCGGGCTCTACAACAGCAAATGTTTTCTAATCCTCTCGAGTGCCGAATCCAAGCTGGCACCTACTCCGTGCCTCCCTATTTTACACTCCCGCTTCTTCCTAAGCCGCACTCACGTCATCAACCCGAGGCTGCAATTATCAATACGGCAACCTTTGGGCGAATTATATCGCCATAGCCAGCGTGCTAGATCAGCCCAGACTGTGGCGTCGCTCCACCGTTGCCACATTTCCTTCTTCCACGTCTTTCGCGACGCTGATGCGCTGTCACATGACCATGACTAATCTTTTATTCCTCCCCGCTATTGGCCCGTACCCTGACGCCGATTCGCCTGAACCGGCGGGCTGTCAAGCGCTGGCCATTATCTGCTAGTGCCGCTATCAACGCTTTTGACTCGTGAGCAGGTTCCGATCTTGGCTCGACTTCTTCCACCGCACCGAGAACAAAGACTTGTTGGGAATCTTGCCACTTTGATTGTTGCTTCATTCAACTCTTCTGCTTCCAACCGCCGATACTTGGAATTCGAAAAACCACCTTTGGGAGCCATACTCCGGACCGCTACCTCGGCTCCAGCCAACTCGCTCTACTCTTCCCGATTCCTAATCAGGCCCCTTGTCGATAGCCATGTCGACAGCTGCCCGACGCCGGTTGATGCGCGACTTCAAGGTTTGTCTGCATAGACCGGATGGCATCTCTTCTGGCTTGTTTGTAGTTTCTAACGATGGTTTCAGCGTATGCAGACCGATCCTCCCGCCGGAGTTTCCGCCTCTCCCATTCCCGACAATGTCATGACCTGGTTCGTTGCCCCTCACACCTCCACCACCGAGGACATGCAAGGTGCGATTGCTAACCATGTCTCATCGCCCTCTCTTTACAGGAATGCCGTCATTATAGGGCCAGCCGACACACCGTTTGAAGACGGAACATTCCGGCTCGTCATGCAGTTTGAAGAACAATACCCCAACAAGCCTCCTCAGGTCAAGTTCATCAGCCAGATGTTCCACCCCAACGTCTACGCCACCGGCGAGCTGTGCTTGGATATTCTACAGAACCGATGGAGCCCAACCTATGATGTCGCTGCCGTTCTGACCAGCATTCAAAGGTATGCAAATATCTGCTGTGGGAGCGAACCCCCGGCCGCCTACTCCTTGTTCGACGGCTCATTCGCTGACTTAACACCTTTTTTCCTTTTTGCAGTCTACTCAACGACCCCAACACTGGCTCACCAGCTAACGTAGAGGCTTCGAACCTATACAAAGATAACCGAAAGGAGTATACCAAGCGCGTACGAGAGACTGTTGAGAGAAGTTGGGAAGACTAAAAAGGGCTCACGATAACGCTGGAATGACGAGGGCATGCGGATAGGCGGCGTGCTTATCTGTTTCAGGATATCTCAAGGGGAACTTGGAGCTAGCCCTCATCATCTTCGTGCCGCATCTACGAGATTGGGCTCCCAGCAAGAAGAAGGGAAGGATTCATTGCAGGCGTTTTGGTGCACGAGATTGAACTGGTTATACCAAGGAAGGGGGACGAGTGTTCTCGTATCATGTCTTGTTATTTTCTACCTAGGATTCAAGCGTTTGTTTTTGACACAGTCACCACTCTGGCAGGGATAACCAAATAGTGATTTAGGCGCAGCAAAGTGCCACTGGATGTTTTTCTGTTTGTCCATGGTAGGCTTTCGATGAGGGATACTGTACCCAGGCACTGATCCACCCCCTTTGTCATCCCCTATCTGCCCCCTTTCTACGAGTTTGTCGAGTTGTGCGTGAAGGAGACCTCACCTATTGACCGAGCTGTGGCCTTTGCGAGGGCATCGAGATATCGGGTATTAATTGGCCAGTCCACTGCCGCTGCGATTCGGCAGTTCACAAGCCCAATTGGGACCCGGTTGGGCCTACATCCAATCCGCTGACAGCGTCAGCAACCACTGTCAGGCACAAAAGCACAGGCACTGCTGAATCCTGCCGAAGAGTCGATGCTGGTTACTCAAATTCATATTCAAATACCATCAACTGGAATATATCATGGCGCGCTAAGACAAAAAAGAGGCCAGCTCGGTGAACTTTTATGCAGTGGTACCCATACGGAGTCGGTATGCAGCAATCCAGCGCAGCCCCTGGCGGGCTCGGCGAGTTTTTTTTTCCGAATTTTTTCTAAATTACCATTTTGGTTTCCATTGAGATGCAAAGCGGCTGCTTAGTGGAAGAAGAATGTGAAACGAAACAAAACGAAACACATCAATGTCGGCATATAAGCATGAAATGTAGAATCAGTGCAACGCAGAGTGCTTTGTACCTTTGTAGGTTGATCGAGGCACAGAGGTACCTCCCTCCTTTGTGGCACTTGCACTTGGATTAGTCAGCGTATTTGGTGCCTGGCCTAAAAAGGCGACTGGCGGGTCGGGTAGTTTAGTGGCCCTGAAGATGTTTAGGGCGCATGTCCAGTGTTTGCAGTGCGCTGTAACAGCCCTCCAGGCGTCTGATCTCCAGCCCCTCCCCGTCCAACCACCATGCGGCGGCTGTTTTAGCGTCGCTTGTCACCTCCCAAACACTGGAACTCTGAGCTCTTGGGCCCCTCCCCGCCAGTCCCTCCCAGACCGCTGCTTTTGCATCCTCCCTAGAACTTCGTGTCTTGTTCTTGGGGGTTTCCTTTTCTTTTTCTTTCCTTCCTTTCTCCTCCCTTCTACCGATCCTGCGGCGGGGCTTCTGTTTCTTTTTGATCTCACGCAGCTTCGGTTGGGATCGACCATCTGCTCTGTTTTTGTTTCTCCTCTCGAGCCCCTCTCTCTCTTCTTTTACCCTCCTGGGAGGGCCACACACCAGAGCCCGCCATTTGGGTGAAGAGAGAGAAGCCCCCCCCCTGCGTGGCTCAACCGACAAGACAAACTCACCGGTCGATTCTCTTCGCCCATGGTCAACAACTCTTCTTGTCTTGATATCGATATCCTAACGCCATCTGCCCATCATGTCGAACAATAGCATCAAGGTCGTCGCCCGATTCCGGCCTCAGAACCGGATTGAAATCGAATCGGGCGGCAAGCCCATCGTCAGCTTCACCTCGGACGACACCTGTACTCTTGATGTATAGTACACTCCAACCCCTATGCTCGCTGCAATGTTCATCATGTGGAGAGTTTGTCGCTGACCGTTGCCATGATTCATATAGTCCAAAGAGGCACAGGGCTCCTTCACCTTTGACCGAATCTTTGACATGTCATGTAAACAACAAGACATCTTCGACTATTCCATTCGCCCCACCGTCGACGATATTCTCAATGGCTACAACGGCACTGTCTTCGCCTATGGCCAGACTGGTGCCGGTAAATCATACACCATGATGGGAAGCAACATTGATGATGCCGAGCAGAGGGGTGTTATTCCGCGCATTGTCGAGCAAATCTTTGCCAGCATCATGTCTAGCCCCAGCACCATCGAATACACCGTGCGAGTCAGCTACATGGAGATTTACATGGAGAAGATTCGTGACCTGCTGGCTCCGCAAAATGACAACCTCCCCATTCACGAGGAGAAGAACCGTGGTATCTACGTCAAAGGTCTGTTGGAAATCTACGTCTCCAGCGTCCAAGAGGTGTATGAGGTGATGAGGAGAGGAGGAAACGCTCGAATGGTCTCTGCCACCAACATGAACGCAGAGTCTTCACGATCCCACTCCATCTTCGTCATCACCATCACCCAGAAGAACGTCGAGTCTGGTTCGGCCAAGAGCGGTCAGCTGTTCTTGGTCGATTTGGCCGGCAGTGAAAAGGTTGGCAAGACCGGCGCCAGCGGCCAGACGCTTGAGGAAGCCAAAAAGATCAACAAAAGTCTGAGTGCCTTGGGCATGGTCATCAACGCCCTGACCGATGGCAAATCCCACTACGTACCCTACCGAGACTCCAAATTGACCCGTATCCTGCAAGAATCCCTGGGTGGTAACAGTCGAACCACTCTCATCATCAACTGCTCTCCTAGTAGTTATAACGATGCCGAAACCTTGGGAACGCTACGATTCGGTACCAGAGCAAAATCCATTAAAAACAAGGCCAAGGTCAACGCCGAGCTCAGTCCTGCCGAGCTCAAAGCCCTGCTCAAGAAGGCCCAGGGCCAAGTTACCAACTTCGAGTCCTATATTTCCAACCTCGAGGGCGAGGTTCAGCAGTGGCGAGCTGGAGAAGCCGTGCCCAAGGAGAAGTGGGTTCAGCCGATTGCCGATGGAGTTTCCGCAGCCAAGGCTGAGGCAAGAGCGCCGCGACCCTCGACTCCCTCACGGCTTACAGAGAGTCGCTCCGAGACTCCTATTGCCTCTGACCGTGCTGGTACTCCTAGCATAACGCTGGAGAAGGACGAACGGGAAGAGTTCCTACGCCGTGAAAATGAGCTTCAGGATCAAATTTCGGAGAAGGAATCGCAGGCCGCAGCCGCCGAGAAGCAGCTTCGCGAGACTAAGGAGGAGCTCTCCTACTTGAAGGAGCACGACAGCAAAATGGGCAAGGAGAATGAGAAGCTTACGACAGAGGTTAATGAATTCAAGATGCAACTCGAGAGACTAAACTTTGAGGGCAAAGAGGCCCTCATCACCATGGACGCTCTCAAGGAAGCCAACTCGGAGCTCACCACTGAATTGGACGACATAAAGCAGCAGCTGCTTGACGCCAAAATGAGCGCCAAGGAGACGGGCGCAGCTCTTGATGAAAAGGAAAAGAAGAAGGCAGAGAAGATGGCCAAGATGATGGCTGGCTTCGAGCTCGGAACTGATGTGTTCAGCGACAACGAGAAATCCATCGCGGAGACCATTAAGCACATTGATGCTCTGCTTGAACAGAGCACAATTGGCGACCACATCGCGCCAGACGAGTTTAAGCTGCTCCGAGCAAAGATGGTTGAAACGCAAGGCATCGTGAGGCAAGCAGAGCTGTCCATGTACAGCGGATCGTCCAACGACTTGGATGCCCGACGAAGACAGGAGCTCGAAGCCAGATTAGAGGCTTTGCAGCAAGAATACGAGGATGTGTTGGCTCGCGGCCTCAGCGAAGCCGATGTCGAGGAGGTCAAGGCGCGACTGGAGGCCACCTACGCCAAGCGCGAGAAGTCTCAGGAGCAGCTCGTTGAGGAGCTCAAGGCCGACCTCAACCAGAAGGCGTCGGAGAACGCGAGGATGAAGACGCTCATTGAGGAGCTTCAGCAGCGTGTCAAGTCTGGTGGCACCGCTTCCATGGCAAATGGCAAGACTGTTCAACAGCAGATTGCAGAATTCGACGTCATGAAGAAGAGCCTCATGCGAGACTTGCAGAACCGCTGCGAGCGCGTTGTCGAGTTGGAAATCTCCCTCGACGAGACCCGCGAGCAGTACAACAACGTGCTGCGATCCTCCAACAACCGGGCCCAGCAGAAGAAGATGGCCTTTTTGGAGCGGAATTTGGAGCAACTCACCCAGGTTCAGCGCCAGCTGGTTGAGCAGAATTCTTCTCTGAAGAAGGAGGTTGCCATTGCAGAGCGCAAGCTCATTGCGAGAAACGAGCGGATCCAGAGCCTGGAGAGCCTGCTGCAAGACAGTCAGGAGAAGATGGCAACGGCCAATCACAAGTATGTATCCCCGAGCTCCCCCCTTTTCCCATTGCCCATGACAGTCCATCAACATGGTATTACGAGTAAAACATGCTTGAAAAAGCTTGATGCTGACCTAGACTCCTGTAAACTAGGTTCGAGGTCCAGCTTGCCTCCGTCAAGGAGCGCCTCGAGGCTGCCAAAGCTGGCAGCACCCGTGGCCTCGGTGGTGCCGGCGGCGGCTTCAGCTTCTCCAATGCTGGCAGCCGCATTGCCAAGCCTCTCCGTGGCGGCGGCGGCGATGCCCCTTCGACTCCCACGATCCAAGGTGGTGACGGGACTCCCACCAGCAGCAAGCGCGGTAGTTGGTTCTTCAATAAGTCGTAGATTTCTGCCTGCGCGCTTTTGCTTTCTCCGGGCGGCGTTATGAGTACACTAGAGGCGGTTTTACACACTTGGAACCTTCCATACCCACCCCCTCATTCTCTTTCTCTCCCTCGCCTTCACCCTCCTTCTCTCTTTTTTTTTACCCTC
Organism: Trichoderma pleuroti; assembly: GCA_001721665.1. Taxonomy (NCBI): domain Eukaryota; kingdom Fungi; phylum Ascomycota; class Sordariomycetes; order Hypocreales; family Hypocreaceae; genus Trichoderma; species Trichoderma pleuroti. The sequence continues at coordinate 11,341 of MDJU01000484.1, forward strand.
TTCCTTCCCACGCATATGCCGTGCTGACTTTGCTGGTTAAGGCTTTTTCCGCTTTTGATTTCCTCCTTTGCTTTGTATCTTTTGATATGTCTTGCTGTTTCTTCCACCCCTTCTCCCTTGTCTGCATTTTGAAAGAAAGGAAAACGAAAAAAAGCACAAAAGAAGAAAAAAAAAGTGAAACGAAGACGGATGAAGAGGGGAGGGCGTGGGGTCCGCGCTACATGACACTGTGGCGAGATCAAGAGCAACGAATGACGATTGTTGGATTCTGGTTTTTTTATGACTTTTTGAAACGGGTTGTGTATTTGACTACTGAGAGAGCGAGACACAAATGCAATGAATGAGCAAAACAAAAGACTGGGGTGGAAATGAAATCAAGGAGCAAAGAGAGATACATGGGCCGTAGGGGGGCAGGTAGAGAGTCATCTATAGTTGGAGTTAGGCCGGTTGGGGAGGGTTATATATGATACAGATGTCACGCATGAAATAGTAAAGAGTTTAAAGACATGAGATAGAAATCAGAATCTTGATGATGACGAGGAACCGTGTAGACACTTGTGAGGACATCTGCCATCTGTTGGGTAAACTTGTTGCAGTCTTTTGTGTTGGTCACTAAAAATGGCAACGATCAAAAGGGGCTTCATTTGGAAACTCGCAGCATGAATGGGGAGGGAGCAGCTATTCAGCACAAAGAGTTTGCTATTCAGTATCTCGGTACTCAGATTAAAGCTGGTCATGATACCAAGTACTAGAGGAATACAACTATAGTGGCAGATACTAAAAGAAGAAAGCAGTGATACTAGCAGACACTAGGAGAAACAGCAACAGATACTTGAGAAACCGAATATCTACTACCAAGTACGTACCATGCAGTGCCTATACCTAACAAAAGAAAGACTATTCTTGGCGTCCTATTTCGACACTTGACCTCCATGCAGTCACTGGTAGATGGCCAACTTTGGGTGATGGAGAGCTACTCCCATGTAATAGGCATCATCGTGAGAGCCATTGTGTTGTAGAGCGAACAATCAGGTGCTCTTTGTGCCAGCCTTGATGATGGCAAGGCAGGTAGGGATGATAATGACCCACGACAAAAGAGAAACGAGAGCGAAGATGCCCACAATCTTGGCGTATAGGATAACCACTCGTCGCCAGGCGGCCTTGGAAAAGGTAGACCAAGCGTCGGTAATGGTGGCATAGCCAAGTCCACCAACAACCGCGGGCTCAACCTTGCCGTCAAAGGATCGGTCAAAGGGGATGATGGGGTCTTCGTCCTCGGGCAGGAGCGAGGCCTGAATGCGGACAACGGACAACGCGGGCGGGGATGATGACAACCACGTACAGGATTGTGCTGAGGAGGATGTATACCGTCGCCTTGATCAGATAGGAAATGTCGCCGTCGCGGAGAGCATCGGAGGCACCGCTGGACTTCTTGAGGTTGTCGAGAGTCGGGGCATCGAAGCCAATGAGGACAGCAAGCAGGTAGGGAACCCACTTGTGCACCTGAGTTGCGGCCCAGTAAATCGTAATGGCCTTCCAGGTGGCATCAAAGGCACGCTTGAAAGGAGGCAGGCGGCGCCAAAACCTCCGAGGAGAGGGGTGCGAAATGACAATGTGAACCCAGGCAGTTGCAAACTGAACCAAGACCAAGGAGGCCACGAGTTCGGCAAAGGGCTTGACAGGTCCCCAAGAGAAGATGGAGGCGACGATGCCTGTGAGGACGCTCTGGGTAAAAGCACACATGAATCCACGCAAGTTGGCCCTAAACCCGCCGTACGAGGTAAGGAGTCTGTCAATGGATCGAAGAGAAGAAGTCACTGTGCGGGCGGCGCCATCAGTAGGCTTGGCCGTGGAGCCAACAGTGGCCTCCTCATCATTGTCTCCGTTGATGGGAAGGGGCTCGTAGGCAGGAGGATTCTCATCTTCAATAATGGTGAAGACGGGGTAAATGTGGAACAGGGTGTAGTTGACCTATACGGAGGACATCAAGGTTAATGGAATAATGTCCATGTCACCAGCGGAGGCGAAACCTACCAGCAAGAAACTAGGTGCCAAAATGAGTATGTTGGCAAGAATCAGAGGCCAGCCCCATGCAGGCATGCTAAAGTCCACCTGCTCTCCTCCTTCATAGACTGTCCAAGCCATTGTGATGGATGGCGAAACGGAACCTTCGGGCTATGGGCGAAATGAAGACTTGTAAACGAGAGACGGATGCGCGGACACGAAAAGCGTCACGATGGCCACGCGCGATGGACTTTTGGTTTGTTTGGCAAGTTCCAAAGAGTACTCGTACAAGAGAGCGAGGCTAAACAAGGTTCGATTCGCGCTGCTGGTTTTGGGGGAAAACAAGACGCTTTATAATGGAGGCAAACCAGCTTCTCGGTGGGCTGTCAGGAAGGGGTCACCCCAGTCCAAACGGCCTAGGCAGCACTGCCCTCCACCACGGGAAGCGCATCCTGTTTCGACAAGCTTGCTCGTGTACGCCCATTAGTTTGTCAGCCCGGACTATTGGGAGACGCGGCAAAGGCTTTTCGCTTGCTCGTGCCTTTCGGCCATTTCTGCTTCGGGACAGTAAGCTACTGTTGGTATCGAGGGGCGCCAAACAACGGCCTTTACCCGAAGCAGCGCTGTTGAATTGTTTCCTGTGGGCGCGCGCGAATCACATCACTTGCAGAGCCCAATGCTGGCGTGGAACTTGCATGAGATTGCATCTCTTCTGCGATGGTGTGGATGAGGTACATTGTATCGGGTCGTCTCGTGAACATTTTATGCAACAATTGATCCTTTGTTCAACGGCTGCTTGCATCGCTGTGGAATGAGGCAGCCCGTGCATTCGCGCAAGTTTGTCTCGTGAATTGAGCGTTGGCGAGTCAGCGTCTCTCGGTGTCCGGCAAATGCTGCCTATGTAAGTGGGTAGGCTCTCCGGCAGCAATGAAGCGATTGAGAAGAAGAGAAGATAAAGGAAACTCCGCGACAGTTTCAGGCGCCATGTTGTCAACTGGAGTCTGTTGTTAACTGGAGTCAATACTTCTCACAGCACCGAAAATATGAAAGAGGATGAAAATGAAGAAGAGCACAAAAAAAGACAAAGAACATCTCCTTCCTCGTACTTGAGCAATCATGTCGTGTTCTTTCCTTTGTTAGCGCTGGCGATTCACGCGGCAGGCGCTGACGACGAGATGCCCCGCCGCTTCCCTTGCCAAAGAGCTGAAGTGGGGCGGCATCTTCCCGTCACTCGGTATTTCGAACGGATGTACTTGTCACGGAACTCAGAGTGAGCAGTGACCTATAGTACATATAGTACTATACCTAGCACGTTAGCACCTCTCTTTACTCATCGCCTTTATATCCAATCCCTCGAGACTCCGAGCTTCCATGCCCCTGAGCCCGTCATTCAATGTCAGCGCCATCCATCCCCAATCTTCTCTCGCTCCGGGCCAGAGGCGGTCGGGGCCGAAGCCGAGGCCGGCAAGGACGCGGAGGCTCTGCAGCCGGCGCCGGAGCTGCTTCTCGCGGCCAGGCACATGATGCGGTCATCCAGGGAACCGATACCGATGCGGCCGTGTCGCGGCTGAGTGCCGTCGATACGGGCTATCTGAGTGATCCATACGCGCGGTATTTTGTATCTGCCATTGATGGTCCACCGGCAAGACGATTCCCCATCATCAACAGAGGTTGGTGTCCCATATGAACCAGATCCTCTCACTTGGCCGACTCCCTCTTCGCTTCACATCTTGCCTATTGGTCGGAATAACTTGGTGGCTCACATCCCGCTACAGGAACATACACGCGTACAACAGCTATAGATGGCCTTGTTCACTCGTTCCTTGCAGGAACTGAGGGACAAGGCCACGAGGCAGGTTGTATCTCTAGGTGCTGGCACTGATACCAGGCCTTTCCGGCTCTTTAGTCAAAACGGCCGTCCACAGCTGGTCTATCATGAGATTGACTTTTCAGTAACAAGTGCCAAGAAGCTCAAGACGGTGGAGGCAGTGCCGCCTTTGGCCAGCGTCTTGACGAATCGATCAACGGGTCAGCAGGACACAGGTAGCTGGTCGAGCCAGCCGTTGAATGGAGAGTACTTCTGCCACGGGCTGGATATCCGCCGGTTATCGCCTGCGGCTACCGACATTCTACCCGGGCTTCGCACCGACGTCCCTACTCTCATCCTCTCCGAATGCTGTCTCTGCTATCTCTCCCGGGAGGAATCAGAGGGCGTGCTTGAGTATTTCTCTTCTCGGATACCCAATATTTCCGTCGTAATCTACGAGCCGATTCACCTTGGAGATCCTTTTAGCGATACCATGGTATCAAACCTGGCGGCGAGGAATATTCACATGCCTAGCCTCGAGCGCCGCAACGACGAAGCGGACCAAGCAGCTCGGCTTAAACGACTGGGGTTTGAGACCACCCGTCAATTGACGATTGATCGCCTGTGGAGCAAGTGGGTGAATACCGAGGAGAAGGAGAGAGTGGACAGGCTGGAAGGACTCGACGAAATCGAGGAGTGGCAGTTACTTGCCGGGCACTATGTTGTTGTATGGAGCTTTAGGGGAGACGGATTCGAGGGGTGGAGAGACATTGAATAAAAGCAATTGCCGTGGCAGTGAAATACTAAATCGGTGATTCCTGAGCCTCATCTTGACTGCATCGCCATGGAACCTCTGTTCGTTGCAGAGGGAAACAGATGTCAGTCTTGATGGCTAGCCAGCCTATAGATTAGCCTTGTTTGCTTGTTTGTTATGCGCCATTTCTCGCTTATCGGGAGCCCTGCAGGCTGCATACACATCGTTGAAGATTCGTGCCGAGCTGTAGGGATGGCTTGAATATCTGTCATTGGTAGACTGAATCTCACCCAGCATACGACTTTTACCTTGGTAGTCAACTTGAACCAGGAGCTGGCCATGGTTTGGGCCCTCGCAGCTCGTAATGAATCTTGCTGCTGTTTAAAGGATCATCTTCATACATTGCTGGTGTGATACAACTGGCGTAATCACTACCTTAGGCAGACAGCCGGCAACCCGTTTTATCCCACAACGCCCTACTGCAAGCATCTGCACCGGTAAAGACCATGATCTTTGCTTGTAGCACACGAAAATACGGCCTGGACAAGGCATTTCACCTTTTTCTCAGCAGTGAGACACTGTCATAAAAAGTCCCAGGTGCCGGTATCACTCACGTGATCACATGAGATAAGCCGGCGTGTGTCTAGCACGCAACGGCGCTGCTTCAGGGGGTGCAGTTAGCATACTTTTACTGCCAACGACGGGCTCTGACTCTCTGCTCAGTCGCGTTTAAGCCTCTCACTTGTCAACCTCATGATTTTTCCTCCACAGTTGCTTCATCCGTTTCTTTTCTTGGAATCCGTTTGCTCGAAGCTGCTCTGCAGTGATTATATTCAATTTCTTGTCCTTTCTCTTTCTCCTTCTCTTTATATCTTCCTTTGGCGCCTTGGAATCAAGAATCCTTTATAGCCGACGACCCCATCGACTTCGGTGCGATTTTGCGGCCAGCGGTGCCATATCAGTTCCTTGCGAGGCCGCGCATATTTTACAGGCTGCTCACTCAAACGATCTGGATTTCTCTGCTCAAACACCCGGTTCCTCTATAAGCATAACTCCTGCGGCGCTTAGGGGGGTTGCGAGGGCGCAAGGCTGGGCGTCGCATTCAAGGGAGAGAGAGAGAGAGAGAGAGAGCTGTAGCCTCGGACGCGCGCCGGCTTACAGGTTGCGACCTAATTGATCCTCACAGAAAGAGAAGGAAATCGTGTGATTGGGAATCGCTGCAAAGATGGCCGATTCAAGTATTGCAAAGGCGTATAAATATCGCCAGGAGATTAGTCAGGTAAGATTTCGCCTTTATTCATACTTGGCCGGGTTGTTTCGAGGAGCGATGAGCCTCAGAAGTCTGAGATGAGCTCACTATCAAGCACTTTACAAGGAGAATGCACACTTCATCATCGCCTCGTCCATCATGACGACTGAATAGTACCACTTTGACATGAGATTTACCGTCTCTTGTCATGCCTATACACCCTTGATTGAGGGTATCCGCTTGATTCTCTCAGTTACTGGCCACGGGCAACTAGGGAAAGGGGCCATTGGAAGTGTGCATCTCATTGCTCCCTTCTGAGGAAGCAACTCAGCTTCAATTTCAGCACTCATGACAACCAAGTGCCATGAAAATCTCATGGCAAACGCTTTCCGTCAACCACACTGCCCAACACCTGGCAATGCTGGCCTTGCGGCTTCATCGCACCGCTGCCAAGTGGCAAGCTCAGCCGACATGATTGAACACATACTACGCACAACTCCAGCTGAAAATTTGCCTTCTGAACCATCTCACTTTTCTCTCCACGTATCCCTCACCTGCTCTTCACTTTCCTCATCCTCCCCGAGGCATCTAGCCTCGCCGCTCCCTCATGATGGGACTCAGTCAACACATATGGGTGGACGGGCGGCGATATCGAATGAAGACCGGATATCTGTCTCGCCTTTCTAGACGCGCCATAAGGATTGACACTTTCCAACAGATGATGTACGTTTCTGGCGAAACTACAGAACCCTCCGTCGAAACCACTGGCATCATTGAAGACATTGTCCGGCAGCAGGTCATCGAACTGGTATGCCTCTCCTTTCTCTATTCGCTTCACCAGTTTCATCCAACTCACTCTCTCAGCTACGAAATTGCACCGAGCTTGCCGCCCGGCGTGGCTCCAAATCCATCAGCACAAACGACCTCATCTTCCAAATCCGCCACGATCACGCCAAAGTATCCCGCCTCCGCACATTTCTCTCCTGGAAGGACGTTCGCAAAAACGTAAAGGACTCTGACGACAAGGGCGCCGACGCAGACATTGCCGCCGGCGACGATGCGGTCGGCGGCGTCGTCCCTGGAGGCCCCGTGGACGAGGCGGCCAAGAAGAACAAGAAGGCCAAGGTCGGCCTCCCCTGGGACCCGTCCTCATTCTACTCCGTCGAGGTCCCCGAGCGCGACGACGAAGAGGACGAAGAGGAGGAGGAGATGAACTACATCACGCTGCAGCGGCTGCGCAAGGCCGACGAGCGCACAAAGGCCATGACCCGCGAGGAATACGTGACGTGGTCGGAATACCGCCAGGCATCCTTCACCTGGCGCAAGGGCAAGCGGTTCCGCGAGTGGGCCGGCTTCGGCGTCGTCACGGACAGCAAGCCGTCGGACGACATCGTCGACATCCTCGGCTTCCTCACCTTTGAAATGGTCCAGACCCTGACCGAGGTCGCGCTCAAGGTCAAGGAGCAGGAGGACATCTCGCGCGCCCAGACCGGCGCCAGCACGGGCGATCCCGGCGCGAGCAAGAAGCGCAAGCACCAGCAGGGCCTCTTTGACCCCCCCAGCGAAGGCCGCTCGCCCATTGAGCCCAGGCACGTCCAGGAGGCCTTTCGCCGGTTTCAGCAGAGGCCCAAGAAGACGCGCGCGATGCTCAACGGCACGAGGTTGGCACAGCATACGACCCTCAACATTATTTAACTTGGCATTTCTTCCTCTCATCTACTCTTCTCTTTGTGTTTCCTCAACGCTCCAATGTCGGTTCTTTTTGGTCTCCTGTTTCTGGTTTTGTATTTTCTGGTTTCCTGTTTCAACACGGAGTTTTGAGTTTTCACAATCGGTATATATATACACACGCATTTGCAGTAAGGATTCGAACATTGACAAAGAACGAAGCACAAGGATTGGCTACGAGAGAGCCGAGACGTATGGATTACGGATATCGACAATCTTCGGCCCTTTTTGGTCTAACGATGGCACGTTTTGAGCTGTTTTTTTTTCCTTTTTCTTCTCAAGATTTATATAGTTGGCTCGTTGCTTTAGAGACGGCAACATTTGATTAATTGATTGTATAATTACACTTGTATTCTAAAATACGTTTCGTGGTCTCAGGAACCTTAAGATACATCCCCTACAACATGGATTCCACATTTCCCCACGAGTAGATGCTGCCAAATAGCACCAGTCCATCCTTTCAAAAGCCGTCTTGTAAATGTTCGCTTCGTAGTGTAAAAAAGTAGCGGTAATCGCAAAAAGGAGACAGCCAACGAAATATCGCTCCCTTTAATAAGTAAAAAGAAGAAAAAAACGCCTCTTCTCTATCCATTCATTACATGTCCAAAACAATTAATGCACGCTCATCGTAAACTGGTAACTGTTGACCTCCTCCTTCTTGCCGTTCCATTGCCCTGCCAAAGCCGAGAGTTGACCCTCTGCAAGCTAATAGGCACTTCCCCTAGATTCTCCTCATATGTACTCTCCCTTCTGCGGCCAGGTCGTGTCGCATAATCCTCGCCGTTTGGTCCATGGCTTGATGCCTCGGAGCGAACCGCAACAGAGTCGATCCGCCTTAGGGCCAAGTCCTGCACTTGTCCCGTTTCTTCCTGCTGAGAAACGCCGCTTTGGTGAGCCGTCGATGAGCCGCTAGACGTGTTTGAGCGAGCCATTGTTAAAGGCTCTTGCCGAGATTCCTTCATTTGCGCATAGTATGTATACTTTGGTTTCTCCAACATTCCAGAGCGAAATGCATTCACTCCCACCAGCATCTTGACCAGCTCAACCAATTCTTCCAGATACTCGACGATTTCCATCTGGCCAGCAGCACTAGCATTCCAAGAGAGGAAGTTGTGCTTGGTAATCAAACGAGCAATCTTTTCATTTGCCTGGTCTTCGCACTCGCTCGCGCTCCTGCAATGGCTAGCATGGCTCACAGTTGGCGTTACCGGAGTCGACGTCGACGCTTGCCATGTGATAATCTCACGGACCCGATGGATCAGCCGCAGATGCGCTACACGGGCCGAGGGAATAAACTGCGGGAGCGGAAGCCAAGTGGTCAGCGCCTCGTTGACGGAAAACAGCATTAGGGCGCAGCTTGCCGCCATGCTTCGTCGATACGTGTAAGCTTGCGGGTTCAGTGCCTCTAGAACAGAGGAGCCATAGGCCCTTCGGAGCTGCACGACGTTGTCCATCCGATCAATAATCTGATGAAGCACATAGACAATCTCCGTGTAGATGGGCGCAAGCTTCTTAAAGCTACCCTTCAGGCGGGGTTCAGAAGAACAAAACGGGAGAAACGTCTCGGCCGCTGCGAGTGAGGCTTGAGCTTTTTCGCGCCACTTGTCAAAACGACGATGCAGTTTTGGAGAGCGAGGATCAACAACTTCAGGCCCATCAACACCCACGGACATGGCGCCCTGCATGTTCTGGATATGTCGCACACAGGCAGACAAGGACTCTACCAGACGATCTCGTGCACGCACCGGGGAAACCGACACCTCTACCAACGTGGCAGTAACACCCCCAACTATGAATGCTATGAGACGCTTGTAGTAGACCTCGTGTGATGGCTCCGTGTTGATATCCGCCGACGCTGGTGAATTTGGTTAGAAAAAATAATGAGAGTGCGCGAGGAGGGTGAGGAGGCTTACCTAGGGCAACGACATTGATTGATATAATGGCCGCCGCTCCAGCTTTGACGTATTTTGTTGCGACATGTATATAGGCAGAAGGCAGCAGCGTGAAGGCGAGAACCACGACCGTGATGGCTCTGCTTCCTCCTGCAATGACAAATGAGACATAGCCAGCAGTACAGCCAAGAACAAGCCCAATAAGCCGAAACACAAAGGTAACCAGGGACGTGCCGATGGCCACTTCAAATATGAAGATCAACTGCAGCGGAGCCCAGACGCCGTGGACATCCCCGTACCATGCGTTCCAAGATGGCACAAAGGCTGGCCAGCTGACAAGAAAGACGGCAAAGGAGAGTCTCAGTGCATAGGCAAGATCATCGGAGTCTTGAGCCCACTCCAGCACATCCGCCGCTCTACCTCGAAGCCATAAAATCCCACCATCAGAAGAGTCTTTTTTTCTTTCATCCTTCTGTTTGCGTTGTAAATGTTTCTCTCCCTTCTTCTCCTTCTTCTTGTTCTTGGCGTTTCTGTTTCTAAGCGATTTCAAAATCTGAGAGGCAGTTGTAGAACCTGCCTCCTCATCAGGCATTCTCTGTCTTGGCGGCGCTTCGCTATCAAGGATATTGCCAGAACTGTTGGGTTCGGAGATGGGCGGCCCGTTGCCAACCAACTCGCCTCGACGTGCGGCTTGCCTCGCGCCTTCGGGCAGAACCATTGAATCACGCTCTCCGGCAGTACGTAGCCACTTGCGAAGACTTGAATAGTGAGGGATCCAGATGCTCGGCCGATTATGGCGGCGTTGTCTCTGCTCTACCAATTGACGAGCATGGCGGAGCATCTTCAAGATGTGCATCGAGGACTGGCGAAAGGCCAGGAGAAAAGATGAGATGAGAAAAGTCTCCATGCGAGGCATGAAATCGAGCGACAGGCCCGTCTCTTGCATGGCAATAAGCTTGAGCTGTTGGGTGGATTGTTCATCGAACAACGTCAGTGCATCCGTGAAGAGGTCGACCCGCAGGTCAATCTCCTCCAAGTGTATGCCTCGAGGGGTAGGGGCACCAGAAGGTAGGGTGGGAACATCGTAGCAATATGCCAAACAAGATATCAGTAGAGCCACTGCTTCGTTTGTGGAGGCCTGGAACTCTTGTACCGGAGCTCGTAGTCGCATGACGATTGATTCGAGAAGCTCTGCGCTGCTCAATTCAATCTGCCTATTCAGCTTGATGTAGTCGACTCTACTCGAAGGAGCGTTCGAGTTTCTCGCTCTGGATCTGGATCTCACACCAGAGTTGAGTCTGAGGTTTGCTTCTGGGACGCTGGACGCTGGCGTGGCAGATCCATCCAAAGGACTCAGGCACCCCGGCGATTGAACCGCATCATCATCATCAGCCGCTACATCGCCTTCTTCCAGGCCATCGTCGTCAAGAACGATGAATTTGTTTTCACAGGCGCCAATCAGCGTAATGATGCTTTGAGAAAGATGGCTCATGAGATCAACACTGATGGGCTTCATGTCGCTTGGCGCAAGGGGTGAGATGGATATCTCAAAATTGACTTCATTTTGAGCAGTTTTGCACGATGTAAGTTTGGAACGAATGATGGGCTTCCTCTCCGTCAATGAAGCAAGTGTGGTCGCATGCAGCGGTGACCTGGATGTTGCGGTGGCAGAGGTGGCCGGTAGAAAGGGGTTGGGGAATGGGGCAGAGAACTTGCGCCAGTAGCGGACAGCGAGCTGCTTAATTTGCCACTTCTGCTGCCGTTGTTGATGCTGCTCTTTGGTGCCATTTTCATTAGCATGAGGTGTAATGAGAGGCTCTCCTTGAGTGTGAGACTCGATACGATCGCCTCCAGGCGTAACAAACCAATGGGTAGCACGCTCCAGTGTGTCGACCATTTCAGAGAGGGCACTGATGGTAGAAGTACCCAGATAGCTGCTGGAAAACTCGGGGAATATGGCGACGTTGGCGAAGAACATGACCCCGACGCCAATGAGGATTGGCACATAGATTGTTGTATACAGAGCGGGCGTGGCCACGGTTGGCGCCGTGAGCAGCGTGATGGCGGGTAGGATGACAAACAAGACAAATAAGAACAACCGAGGAGTAGACGATCTCAGGTAGCCGTGGAGCAAAGTGCATGCAAGATAGAAGAGGGCTCGAATGGTAAAAGCAGCAGGCTTGTTGGTGTCGTAGACCAAGCTCGCCAGATATAAGCCCAACATGCACCATGACAAGCCCAGGCCCGAACCAAAGATGACCATGATGATGTTCTCGACGACGACGCCCATCCGTTGGGCTGGATGTGCAAAGGCAACAACCATTGGTATGAGAAAGGTCGACCAGCCCCTGAGCTGGGGGAGAATGGCAATGATGGTGGCAATGACACACGCTACAAAGTCCTTGAGAATCCGCTGCCACAGTGCCTTGGTGCCGCAGTCGCCCCAAATCACGGTGACGGTCCTGCGTAGGAGCTTTGCCATTGCCATGACGAGTAGCGTTGCCTCTGTAGCCACATTATCCTTGGTCCAAAGGCTCCGGGACTGGTTTTGAGGAGCTGTTGAGAGCCTGTCGCTGGGAATTGACCCGGGGCAGACCGGAGAGGCTTGACGGACGTCTCTCGGCAAGACGACGAAGGATTGCGAGAGTGTGACTGATTAACTGATGACGGCTGCAGGAGGATGCCAGGGTAGGAGCTTTCATCTGTCTTTTTTTTTATCGGTCTGGAGCGTTCAATTGGACTCCGAGCTGAATGGGAGGGTGGGAAGAGGAAGAGGGAGGAAAAGGCGGAGAGAAGAGAGGAATCCGTTGTATATCAAGGCGTATCAAATCCCGTGAAAATGGTTGCAAGTAAAAAGATACGGAAAATCAGGTTTGGCGAGATCGGCAATCGGTGAGACTGGAGGTCATGCTCTTTTTCCACAGGGAAGGAGTGGTCGATCCAAGAGGCAGGAAGGGAAAAGATCCATTGCGAAAAGCTGGACTGATCAGGCCACTGAGCTCAAGGCATTTGGCTGCTAGACTACGGAGGATGGATACCAGCAAAGGCCGCTGGGGGCTGCCGACTACAGTGGGGTCGGGCGCTAGAGCATGGGTGTGGCAGCGCTTGTTGCTCTGTAATGTTGACTGTACTGGATCAATCAAGCAATCAATACTTTGGAGGTTAGTTGGGTGCTAACGTGATGAATTGACTGGTATGAATGGGAAGCAGGACAATGTCGACTTGATTGATTGATGCTAATGGAGCCCACTGAGAGGGCCAACGTTGTATTTGGAGCCATAGCTTGAGTGTTGCTCTCAAACTAGAATCCATTGGATATATGCATTCGCGTAACCAGTTCAGTGTGTATTGTCTATTGGACCGGAGAGCTGCCAATCTCGAGAATAGTTGGCCACGCCCGTCATACATGGTGCGAGCACGAGTCAACGCATGGCATCCAGCAGCCGTAATCCGGACATGCTTAATCAACGCGGTGGGGATGCAGGTGGTACGATTCATGAGTGGGTTTTTTTTTCCTTTTTTTTTCTTTGACGATATATAATGTGCTCAAACGTACTCCGTATCACCAAGATGGACAATAGCATCAACCGTCTCTGTTCACTTGGCAGTGGCTTTTTTTGCTAGGCCCAGCACATTGACATCAATAAGCCACCTGTACCTCGGTAGTCATCCATGTCCATCTATGCTCTCTCCCTATCGAGTCTCCCAAACAACATCCCAACCAAGCACCATCTGTTTACAAGCAAAAACAAGAATTCACCAGTATACTGTAGTTATCAAATCCCATCATGATTGATTCCATAGTATCCCCCAACTACCAACTGTTGGTACAAGTCCCACTGCCCTTTTCGGCCCGCGCAG
>MDJU01000485.1:0-24632 GCA_001721665.1 Trichoderma pleuroti
ATCTACATCAATCTACTTCCGAAAGCGTAAATAAGACATCCCTATGGGTTTTCAGGACGAGACCATCGCCACACCTTTATGTATATTAATAACAGGTATATTTAATCGTAATTTTTGTGGTCATCCGAAATACGCATTAGCTTTCTTTTGTTCCTAGTATACATCTGCGCCGTGTCCCTAAGCAATACGGGTATCAAGATCCTCTCTCCTTCGCCTCCTCCTTACGCAGCCTATCTATCAGCTTGCCTCTCAAGAACGGGCTCAGTCCAAGGCTTGAAACAAAAAGGTTAGCTCAGAGAGAGAAAAGAGGGGAGATGTCAATCAGCTGGCTTTGTCTAACACTTACATTCCTTCGTTTGTTACGATTCTGTACGTCCCGCTTGGCTGAAGCTTTCCGACAACCTCTCCAGACTCGTCCACTTCAACGCTCCCCAAGATATCTTCCGGCCAGGCAATCCGGCCAAAGTCTGGCGGATTCCTGCGGTCGCTCAGATGAACGAACCCGCCTCGCCCTGCACCGCCTGGTCCGCCCTGTGCACTCGCTCCCCCGGCTCCGTCTCCTCCAGCTCCGCCGCCTCCTCCCTGCTTCCGGGAAGATCCTCGATGGCGCTGTTGGTGCTGGCCGGGGAAGAATGAGCCGCCGGACCCGAGATTGAATCCTCCTGGGCTGGCAAAGGCTTTTGCTTGCCCAATCACGTCTTCATCTTGATGGCCGTACTCAGATACGACCTCGTTGAGAATCGACACAAACTTTGGGTTCTGTGTAAATGAATGAGGTGTCGGGGGAACGGCTGTGGTAACGCCAATGGCAAGCGTTTGAGAGGGAGGATTTGAGTCTAGATAGGTGAGGATATGTGCCGACGGTGCTGCTGCATTGTCAAAGACTTTCTGGAGTGGATTTGGTGAGCTCGTCAGTTCTCAGTGTAAAACGGGTTTGCTTTGCGACTGACAATGTATGAGTTATTCTTCAGCGTAGACACTGCTCTGAGAAACACTCTTGAGCTTTGGTGGGCTATTCGAAATTTGGTTGATATCATGTTTGCGGCTGTACAAGTCCCCCAATTGGATATAAGTAAAGAGAGAGAGAGAGAAGTTGGTGAAAATATGGCCCAGCAAATTAATCGCCAATGAGGTCATTCAGAGCTTGAGCTTCCGGCAGCTCAGACTTTACCCCACGCTCCCCAGTATGCGCATTTATGCATTTATGCGAAATCAATTAGACGCGTCGACGCGGTCCCCCCTCCAAAAGTTCGCGATAGATGAGCTCAGATGGGCCACAGTATCAGCAAGACTAAAACTCGGGCAATTGCTGTCTCGATTTTTTTTATCTTGTCTCTGATACGATGCCAGCTCCAAGCTCGTAACCTCGACAGCATCAAACCATGGACAAAACACCGGCCCCCATCTTCCGCAAGCAGCGTCCACTGATTCCATCGTCGTCCGTGGCGCCCTCGTCGTCGCCGGCATTCGGAACTCCCGTCCACCCTCCGAAGCCATTCAGCATCAACGCCCCCAAAGCCGCGATGCTGCCCATCATCCTCCCGCCGGCGACTCTCCGACCGCTCGCCTTCCGCACATTCACAAAGAAGCACTCGCTGACGCTCACCTCGTCGGCGCTGCAGGAGCTTGCGTCCTTCATCGGGCGACACTGCGGCTCGGGATGGCGTGAGGAGGGCTTGGCAGAACGAGTGCTGGAGGAGGTGGCGAGAAGCTGGAAGAACCGCAATGGCAGCGTCATGGTGGAGGGGGCGAGCAAGGAGCTGCAGGACATCCTCAAGACGCTCGAGGGAAACATGAGCGGCGGCAAGATCATGGGCCAGGGCAGAGGGCTTCCGCGGGGAGACAGCATGCTGGAGATTAGCGACAGCGACACAATCAACACTCGGCTCGGCATCAGGCCAACGGCACTCCCTCGGCAAGACAGCAACGCCAGCTTTGGCATGTCTGGATTGGAGGTGCAAGAGGAAGCAGACGAGGACGAGGACGCCAGCGATGCCCGCGCCTGGCTCAAGGTCATTGACGCCTATGACCAGCCGCGGCTCCTTTACAACGTGGATAAGAAACACTTTGAAAGGTGAGATGGGCCACATTGCCCTCTGCTCATGTTGAATTGCAATTTGGACTCACACGTGGAATACAGAGATACGGCCAAGCCCTCATTATTACCTCCAGCCTCTCACAAAACCACCGTCTTCCGAAACCGCTACCACGTCATTCACCAACGTCTCCTCCGAAACGAATCCTTCCAGACCTCTTCCGTCACTTCATCCCGTAAACATACCCTACAACGCTCGCTCTCCAACCAACAATCTCTCAGAATCACGCCCATCGCCAATTTGCTCGGTCGACATGGGAGCAATCACATGCTTCTTGGCCAGCTGAATATCCTACCGACGGGAGACCTTGCTATAAGTGATCTGACAGGCACTATTGCCCTTGACGTTTCACAGGCGGTTGCCATCCCCGATGATTCAGCATGGTTCTGCCCCGGAATGATGGTCCTCGTAGACGGCGTGTACGAGGAGGAGGAAGAATCAGTTGGTAAAGGTCTAAGTGGCAGTAGCGGCGTTGGAGGCACTCTTGGTGGCCGATTCCAGGGATTCTTCATCGGACAGCCCCCCTGCGAGAAGCGTAAGTCGACTCTCGGCATCAGTGGGCTCGATGGGACCGACCATGACCAGACCATCGGGGGAGGCTTCGGCTGGATCGACTTCCTCGGCGTCGGTAGTGAGCGTGCGGTCGGATCCAAAATGCGACGGCTAGAGAGAAGACTGTTACAGCCGGCCCCTGAAGAAGACATGCCCTCACGGAATCGCGTCGTCATCATTGGTGAAATCAACCTCGACCAGCCGCGAGCCCTCCAAGCCTTCCGCAAGATCCTGTCATTATACGCCGCCGAGCCCGAAGGCACATCGCCCCTCACGTTTGTCCTGGCCGGCAACTTCACGCAACACGCCGTCATGGCCCGAGGTGGCAGCGGCGGCAGCATAGAGTACAAAGAGTACTTTGACGCCCTTGCCTCTACCTTTTCCGACTTCCCCACGCTTCTCCAGTCCTCCACCTTTGTCTTCGTTCCCGGCGACAACGATGGCTGGGTCTCCTCCTTTACGGGCGGTGCCTCCGTGCCGCTGCCTCGGAAACCTGTCCCTGAAATGTTCACCTCGCGCATCCGTCGCGCTTTTGCCACGGCCAATGCCGAAGCCGGCAACACGGGCGTTCAGGGCTCTGCTGTATGGACGAGCAACCCAAGCAGAATGTCGCTCTTCGGACCAAACCACGAACTTGTCTTGTTCAGAGACGACATATCCGCCAGACTGAGACGTACCTCGGTCACCCTCAAGCGCAAACCTGCCGCCGAAACAGATGGCGCTCCAGGACAAGACGATGCCTCTCACGATAGTCCAAAAGACCTCCCATCAGCGTCACCTGCTGCCGAGGACGACGCCATGGATCTCGACTCGGCTGCCGCTTCCAAGCCCTCAACCGGTACCTCTTCTTCTCTTCCCCTCGACGTGAAAACGGCCCAGAAGCTCGTCAAGACGATCCTCGACCAGGGCTACCTCTCTCCCTTTCGCCAGTCCACCCGCCCCGTGCACTGGGATTACGCTTCCGCGCTGCATTTATACCCCTTGCCCACTGCCATGGCGCTCATCGATACGACGGCGCCGCCGTTTTGCATCACGTATGAAGGGTGCCACGTCATGAACCCGGGGAGCATCCTCGTGCCCGGGCGCAAGGGCGTTGGGAGATGGGTAGAATATGAGATTGGGCGGCTGGGCAAGCTGAGGGAGTGTACTTTGTAATCATGTAGGCACAAGCATTAGAGGTGAAATAAGAGTCTGACGATATAAGGGAAGGAAAAAAAAGAAATCTTTGCTTGCTGGGAATATGGGAGTAGATGTAGCATCACGTTAACGCATGGAATAACTAGTCAGGGACGACTAGACAATGGATATGAGACACACATTATGACGAGGATTGATCAAACCGAAAACACGAAAATGCTATGCCATCTATCCAAATATGCAAGAAATCAAAAGCCGTGCGCCATCATGATTCGCTTCATATGCTTCATTTGATCCTTCCCGGCATGAATATCCCAACTCATATTATTTTAGCCCAAAAAAAAAGTCGTGTGCTTGGGTATCTAAAAAAAAACACCTCTTCACCAGTCAGCTACAACCACCCTATTTCATCCCGCTTCTTCTCGCACATTATTCCAACAGCAGTTCATCCTGATGCAAGACTCCATAAAGGCCCTCAATCTCCCTCTTGATCTTCTTCAACTCAGCAGCCACCTGCGCCGTGACAAGGGTATACGCATAAAGCAAAGCATAGTCTTTTTCCTCCGTCATGGCCTGGACGGCATCGTCCTCGCCGTTTCTCAAGCTCATCTCCATATGATCCTTGCGGTATTGATAGATTTTGTTCAAGAGGCGGTCTCTGGTACGGTCAATAGTAGGAATGGCGTCCGTGAGAGGATACTCCAGCATGACGCACGACGCCAGGACCTGGAAAACGTGGCATAGGCGTTCGCACAGCTGCACCCTTTCAGCAGCCGTGATTTCCAGCAGGGCACTCTCGCCCTCTGAGAGCGTGTCTTGGCGCTGTGTGATGAGGCGCATGGCGTAGAGGCCGTCTAGTATGTGCTTCGTAGAGCGCATGATTCGGCCATAGGCAGCTTCAGGGAACGGCCCGCGAAGTTCAAACTCGGATTTGGCAGAATCTCGCAGCGACTCCAGTTTGAAAACTGTATACAGAGATACCACCAATTAGTAGGAGCAATCAGGCACATAAAGGGGTTGTTAACCATACCATATCGCCGAAGGGCAATCTGTTCGCCCTCCTTCATGAAATCCGTACCCTCATCACCCCCCTCTAGCAAGGCAGCCAGAGGTCCGCGCTTCCAGATGAGCCCAAGCTGCAGATATAGCACCGAGAGTCCCTCTCTGAATTTCTTCCTCCCAGAGATTGGCCACAGCAATCGACAGACGAGAATGCCCCACAAGATTCCCAGCGTAACCGCCACTACACGATGGTACGTAATCTCGAAAATGAGAGGATCTATTCCACCTTCGTCATCATCGTCATCGTCAACATCTTGCGTCAAGCTGTAAGCATACAGGACAATGACGTTGTATGCCAGAAGCGAGATTCTCCCCAGGGGAGCCTTCTTCATGACTAGAATCACATAAAAGTTTCCCAGCGCTACAATGACGGTGCAGAGCTCAAGGAGCCAGGGGTTGGTCAGGCTTATTGACCATGCGAAGCAAGCACACGCTCCCCCTATCAGGGTTCCAATGAATCGGGAGCTACCCGTTGTGTTGGAGGCACCAGTCGTCATTCCGACAACAATCATGTAGGACAAAAGACCCCATTCGCCTCTCCAGTGTTGATACACTGGCCTCGTAGCAGGGATGAAAGCAAGCATGGCCCATAGAACGGCACCAATGCCTACCTTGATTCCAAACATGACATCCTCACGCGTCAGGAAGCGAAGAAACTTTAGTAAAGCCTGGGAACATTTGCGAACAAAGGAATTGGACTTTTGCGGCGAGGCATCCCAATGAAACGAGTCTCTCTTCTTCAGCATGGCCTTGGGTAGACCCTGAGGGGTAGGCGACTTCATTCGGCCCCTCGGCTTTCTGACCAGCAGGGGTTCGTTTTCCGCATCGCGGTCGCTGCGGCGTTGAAACAGCTTCCAGTGCCTCCAGAACTTGAGCCACCTCCAGCTTCGGTCTTGGTGAGCCACCGGATTTTGCAAGGACTCAAGCACGTCGAGGTACGCATCCATCTCCTCTGCCACCGCCTGCAAACTGAAGGAAAAGTGGCCACAAGCAGCGGCAACTTCCTCTATATCAGCTTGAATATTTTCGGTTCGTGATCTTCCGAGCTCGATGCTTCGATATAATTCGCGAAGGGCTTTGCCTCTGGCATTGTTGTACAGATTTACCGCATCCCGGAGGCTGGCACGCAGATGCACATTGACAGCCACCTGGTCTTCGGGGTGTTTGCCAAAGGGATTCTCTTTGAGTGTTTCCGATAGAGTATATGCCAAAGACTTCATGGAAGGGCCCAGAAGTGCCAAGAAGAGCGCGAATATATCGGATGGCACACGAAAGATGGGCGACTTGTCGAGCGTAGGGTCCGAGTGGCTATTGAGGGCCGAACGGCGTTCGAATTCGTCTTCTTCAATGACGGATAGGCGATCCCTGGCATCGTCAGAAAAGTATGAAACGCTTCGAGTCATTCCAGATGCTGGCTCAGGAGAGAACAAGTGTGATTGCGGCGGCACAATAGAGTTGGGTCCCTCTTTCAGAAGCGTCAGCTGGGTCTGGAGCGCACTACGCAGACCCCCAGTCGCCTGTGACAGCGTTTCCAACGACTTGATGAGACGTTTGTCCAACCGGTATATGTCCTCCCTCCCGAGAAAGTATTGCTCGATTTTGGACTCTCGGAGAGTTGCCATTACCTGAGCATACGCTGAATTGTACTGAGCGGATGCCTGGGCATACTCGAGAGAGTTGACCTCGTCCTCCGATCCGTTCAAGAACCCGCTGGTGATGAAAGACAGGCGATCACTCAGCGCCACCGCTGCGGTAAGGATAGATTGGCGCAACACTTTTCTTGCCGACACGCGCCACAACAGGAGGTTGACAGCCACGGTAAAGGTGATTCCAAGCAACAACAGCTTGAACATCTGGATGATCTTATCCACGGAGAAGTAGCCATTGTTGACGGACTCTTCCTTGGTAATAATGGATATAATGGCCATGGATGCCAAGGTGGAGGCGGTGTTGACAAGGGGCTGGTTCAATCGCTGCTTGGTCCAGCCGACCAAGCCAAGACCGCCTCCAATGCATACAATGAGGACGATGGCATGTGCGGCAGCGGCAGATCCAGAGAGGGCGCGAGAGGCAACGGCTATCCCCATTGACAGCATACAGACCAGCTCGGCATAGACCACGGCCACAATGGCAATCACCACGGCCTCCAGCATGGACCCAGCCGTCCGGGCCGGGTGGAAGTACACCGTCAACGTCGCCGCAATGTGTTTGCCATCCCGACGGCCCAGAAAGTTGGACAATGGCGGCCAAAACGTCGCCGTGGTGCCCAAGAGGTATGCCAGCGTGCACTTGAGCACCTGGTGGCCCTCGTCGGTCTGCAGCCACCGCCAGACCGCCAGCGACTTGGTCCGCACAGCTCTCGAAGCTGCCTGGAGATGCTGACCAACCGAATTCACCGAAGTTGTTGGCGGACGACGCTCGGATCCATTGCAGCGCGACCGGGTCCTGGGAGTGCGGAGGGTGAATTGGCGCCGGGAGCGCTCGCCCGTGGCAGGGATGACGAAGGTGCCATTGCGCATTTTCTATTGATAGCAAAGGGGCCGAGTTTAGCAAAGCGCCTCATGCAGAGTAATCTGGAAGGGGGAAAGGCCAGTCACGTACACTCCTCTTGGAGGGACGCGCGGGCGGCAATGCGGCCGTCGTCGAGGACAAGGAGCCGTCTCTGCCCCCGTGGGAGCTGCTCATGGCTGGAAGCGTCGGCCGCGTCTGCTGCGGGACAGAACAAGCATTCTCGGGGGCTCGAGGACGCTCCAGGCCAGCCCGCGGTTCGGCTGCTGGAGGCAATGGATCAATGCTGCTGTGCCGGCGTCTGTGTGGTGGTTTCGGGTGGTGATGGCTAGGGCAGGGTTGGGCTGCTATCGTGGAAGCTCAGCCCAGCTCAGCTCAGCTCAGCTCAGGTGCTAATGGAATGGATGGAGCTAGCTGGAGTAGTTGAGCCAGCTGCCGCGGTGACGAGAGAGTAGCGCAGTGCAGAGCAGAGCAGAGCAGAGCAGAGCAGAGCAGTGCAGAGCAGTGCAGTGCAGGTTTCAAGTGAAGATTGAACCGGGTCGGGTGCACGCACTGCCTGGCACTGCACTGCAAACGTGCACTGCGGGACCGAATGCCGGGAGCTTATAGCATTTGATGGGCCCTGGGCGTGCTGGAGCGCCAGTGCTGGGCTGGGCTGTTCAGGTACCGGCACTCGAATCAATGGAACCGACCCGACACTTTTTGCGGCGGGGCCAGCGGTGGGCCAGCTGTATGTACTCCGGGCCTTGGGGCAAGCTGTCAATTTGCAATTACCGCCAGATCGTGAGCCATCAAACTGATGGAGCCGTGAACCCTTGGCGATCTCTTGGGCCACCTCCAATCGGCCGTCGCCGTCCATGCACCAACGGCAATGCTAGTGCCGAGCAGATACACTGACCGCACAGTAGCACTCGATGCTAGCGGTAGTCGGGATGGCAGTCGAGCTGTTCAGCGATTTGATTGACTGGCTGGTGCATCACGGCGTCTCGTCTGGTGATTGATTTGATCCGTCTGGGCGCTTGTGCACGTCCAACAGCACATCAGCTTGAGCCTGTCCGGGCTGCGCCACCACCGCCCACTAGCCACGACTCGACCTGGTTTGATGCCAGTTGAGGCCTTATCAAGCGCTCCATGTGCTCCTGGACTCGGGGCCTTGCTCCAGTGCCGCTCGCCTGTTTGAGCCTGTTGCATATGTCCCAGACGCAACGGATCAAGACTCTAACGCTTGGCGCCGTGCACATTCATGGAGCCCAAGACAAGTGCCATTGTGCTACTATTATCTGGCCTGCTGGTGGGAAAATCACGATAAGCCTCGTCTCCTCACGCCGTTCCGCCGCCGCTTCTTCCTTTTTCCCATCCATCCCGTCCTGCCAGTCTCCGTCTCCCAGGCGCCGCTGGCCACTGTCTGCTCGCCTCACTTAGACGCCTCTGCTTCTGCCTCGTCCCGCTTCCCTTCACCTTCACCAAACATACCCGCCGCCCAAATCGCCACGCTGGCCACCTACTCCTTCGTCCGACGACGGCTCATGTCCGCCATGGCTGCTCCGGGGCCTAGAAGGTTCGCCCCCTTGCGAGCAGCAGCAGGCCTGTCACCATTCCACAGCGTCCCGATACTGAGGGGCATCATATTTGACATGGACGGCACATTGTGGTATGAAACACCCTACAGCCAGCTAATGATTGAGCTGTCTTACCTAATCCCCCCCCCTCTTTTTCGTGTTTTCTTTACTTTCAACTCTCTCTCTCTCTTCTCTTCTCTTCTCATGGCCATTCTCTTCTTCTTGTATACTATTTCTCAATTTTGATTGCCCTATTATTCTAGGGGCAAGATGAAGTGATTTGTCCTTGATATTGTCGGGTGGCATTTAGGCAATGGCAAGTTTTGCTCAGCAGCCTTGTCCTGACTCATTTTGCTTACTGCGTTCATGTGCCCCTCATCCGGACACGGAACATGATGGCACAAAGAGAACAGTCAAGGGGATGAACAGAAGAGACGGGAGGGAGAAGAGAATGAAGAGACTGGAAAAAAGGGGGGAAACATGTTCTTCAGAAATTGGCCATTGCCTCTGACATTCCTCGATAGCGTGCCTCAAACATACATGTTCAGGGAAATGCGCTCCGTCCTCGGCATCCCTCAGTCAGTGGACATTCTCGAACACATCGACAAGCTTCCCCCTCACCAGCAGCCGCCCGCCCACGAGGCCATCCGCGCCATCGAGCGCAAGGCCATGGCCTCGCAGACGCCCCAGCCGGGCCTCCAGGACCTCATGTCCTACCTCGAGGCCTACCAGGTCCCCAAGGCCATCTGCACCCGCAACTTCGACATCCCCGTCCAGCACCTCATCTCAAAGTTCCTGCCCGCCTCCCAGTTCTACCCCGTCATCACCCGCGACTTTCGCCCCCCCAAGCCCCACCCGGCAGGCATCATGCACATCGCCCAGAGCTGGGGCCTGGTCGACGGCTCCGGCGCCGTGGACACCAGCGGCCTGATCATGGTGGGCGATTCCCTCGACGACCTGACCGCGGGGAGGCTGGCCGGCGCTGCCACCGTGCTGCTGCTCAACGACGTGAACAAGGAGCTGGCCACCCACGAGCACACTGACTTGGTCATCCACCAGCTGGACGACTTGATTCGAATCCTGGAAAATGGATTTCAGGGGAGAGTGATAGAACCAGGGCGTTTACCATTGTGATTTTCGCATATATCCAAACGTTAGATTTTAGGCGCTTCTCAGCATAAAGCACAAGACACGTGCTCAAGTCCACCAACACTACATTGGACATACCTAGGCGTATATATATATACTCTTCTGTATACCGGGGAGGGGGAAATGGCAAATACAAAATTCAATTAATGCTCCATTGCAAAAGCCGCTTTCTTTTTCATCTCTCTCCTTCATCTCATCTGTTATTGTCTCAGCTCAGCTGGGTTGCTAGATTCAAACGCTCTGCGTTTGCTACATAGGTATACATCACACTAGAACATGACACACGATCCAAGCGGTTTCATTGCGTTAAAGTGTACCAAAAAAAAAGTGTTTTTTTTCTCCTTCCATGTGCAACTTGTAGCTGTTTCACAGCTCATTTCAGATAATCGTTCCAGAGATTTCCTTCTTCCGCTATCGATTTTGTTTGGCGCCTCTAATCAGAACAGACGTGAGGAGAAGAGACATGTCCATCAAAAAAAGATATTGCGCCGAGGTGATGCTAAGGCAGAGAGAGCCGACGAGAGGATGTAGATACGAGTAGGTCAGATGGTCAACAGTATGGTGGCGGCGGATCCTATACGCCGCCGTATGAAGGGTTCGGCGGCAGCCCGTAGTTTTTGACTTGCCTCCGGCTCTGACCTCGCGCATCGTCTGACACCGATTTTTGCTGTGATCCTTGCGCAAAAGCACTTGTTGGTGGCGCTGGTCGGACTGGAAGGTTAAAGGTGTTGGGGGATGAGTGATGGGAGCCATCTGAATAGCCAGAAGACGAGTTTGTGGGGACCCGTTGTCCGAGGCTCGGATGGGCGGGCCGGCTCGCGCCAACGCCATTTCGCGAGGGTGATCGATTTTGCCCAGGCAGTTGATCTCTTGGTGAGAGGATGCCAGCTCCAGCAATTGGGATGTCTCCGAAGTTGGGGGGTGTCGAGCGGCAGCTCCTCATTTCGCGACTGCGGCGATGAGTCGCTTGATCGGAGCAGTTCGTGGGTGCCACTGGGCGAAAGCTGGGGTACCAGATGAGACTTGCGGTTATCCCTCTCCATGAGGCTAAATGCCCACTCCTTAAGGTCTACCGGTGTTCTCTTGGCAGCCTGCACAAAAGGATCGCGCTCCTAGAAATATTGTCAGTCACCACTCGACAAGCTAAGGGTAAGGGGGGGGGGATCAACTTACAAACAACTCTTGTGGAGTAGGCCGCTTCTCCGGCTCTTTAAACAGGCACTTCTGGACCATGTCCTCCAGGATGCTGGGGAAAGCGTCGCTCTTGGGAAGCTTCGGGGCCGGCTCGTTGACAATCTGCTGCAGCAGATCCAAAATTCCAGCGGGGCCCGAGTCATCTTCGTCAATGTGCTCGCTTGCAAAGGGGAATTTGCCAATGGCAAGCTCCATAATGGTCAAACCAAAACTCCAGACATCCGACTTGACCGTGTACTTCTCGCCTTGAATTCGCTCAGGGGCCATGTACGTGGACGTGCCGACAAAGGTATCGGCAATGGAGTTGACCAACTCTCCAGACACTCCAAAGTCGCACAGTTTGATGGAACCGCGGGAGTTGATGAGAATATTTGACGGCTTAATGTCTCGGTGCATGATGTGGTGCTTGATGTAGAGGTAGGTCAGACCGCCCAAAGTGGCCTCTGCAATCTTGCCCAAAACATCCACGCGGATCGGGCCAAAGACTCTCGAAACTCTGTCGAGCGCACTATTCAGGTATCAGAGTCAGTCACATTCGATACAGTTGATTGTATCCTGGATACATGTAATGGAACCTACCCAACATCCATATACTCCATACACATAATGACATCGTTGTTATGATTCAAAAAGGCACCGTAAAATGTAACAATGTAGTCGGAGTGGCATCCGTGCATAATCTGAAGCTCTCGAACAATTCGCCTTCGCATCTCCTTCTTGGCTTCGACGTGTATAATCTAGGTATCCAGCATTAGCTCAGAGGCTCCATTGGGGATATCCAGGAATTAGGTCAGGGGGGTGGGTAGGAGGAATAGTACCTTGCGAGCCATGACGGTCCCTGTCGTCAGATGTCTGACCTTGCTAACGGTACCGCCATTGCCGGATCCGAGTTCTTTTATGACTTCAAGTTCCTCTGGCCTCAGGTCGAGCTTGTATTCGATGCCAATTTCCAGCTGCTCCTCCTTGCCGGCTTCGTCTTTGTTAACCTCTGAAGGCCGTCTGCCATTTTCGGCCGCTGGCGGAGGTCGTGGCGCTGCTGGCGTCAGTGCAAGTCCCTTGACGTTCTTGCGCTTCATCGTGCGCGGTGCGAAAGCGTCAGCCATGTTGGGCAAAAGTTTGATGATGCTGAACGGAAGAAGAAGTGATGAATTGGTGATGCTTGGCACACCGAGGCGCGGGGCGAGGCGTCGATGTCGATTAGGGGGCTCAAGTCCAAATCACTTGGGCAAGGCTCGCCAGAGTCGGAGCAAAAGACAAGCAAGCAAAGCCTTACTAGCCCAGCAGACAGTCCCGTGCTCTTCGAGGAAGGCTGCGGGTAAAAGTCCAAAGCCTTGGCGTGTAGGGGAGAGGAGTGATGTGTCGTCGCCGCCCGGAATAGCGCAGATTCTTCGTCCAGTCGCTGGCGGTCGGTGTCGAACAGGATCAGGCTGTGCTGCTGGCCCTGCGTGGATGAATACTCGTATACAGCCACAGAGAGATGAAGAGAGGCAAGCGAGTATCACGTCGAAAATGCCTCTGGTGGTCGCTTCGCTTCTCCGCAGAATAAAGGACACCCCTCGAAGTCGGGTGCCGTGGGGGATATTTACGGGCGGTTCTCCGTCCTCCGTGCACGAAATGGTCGAGGCTACGGGCACGTTAATTAGTGGTGCCCAGGTGCCTTGTAGCGCTGCAGCGGTCCAGTGTGGGGTCCTGCAGAGATAACGTGATCCTGGTCGGTTTGGGGTCTGGAGCGATTGAAAGCTAGGTACCTATGGATGTACAGTACAAACAAAGGCGCAGGGCAGTCAGAACAAAGAAGAGATCAATAGAGTCGACGCCCTTTATTTAAACATCTCCGGACGGGCTGCAGAGGATTCCCAGCAATGCAGCCAACGCCAGGACATGAGATGAAATCCCGCGTCAGGAGAATTTCTCCAATCATGCTGTGCTGTACCGAGTTCTATTTTTATAGCCAGCAGCCACCTAGGAAATCGTGGTTGAATGCACGTTGCCTGTTTGGGCGACCCCAAGAGCCACCACCACCAGCCCCTAAGTCGCTGGCCTTGTTTAGGCGCCCAAGCCTGGCTCCCCCTATCATAGCTTTGGAGCGCACTGATCATATCAGCACAACTCCGTGCTCCGTGCTTCACGTTGTTGTTAACATCATCACCACGATGCTCACACAAGTCGCGGGCAGCTGGGCTCGTCAGCGGGGCCCGGGCCATTCCCGCGCATCTTAGCGAAGAGCCGGCACGTTTGGACATGTTTGAAAGATGGGGATGCCTCATGTATACGAAGCACAGAGGGGATGAAACCCGGCTAACATGTTAAACGCTCCTGGGCGCGCTTGACCCTCACCAATCATGCATACTGTACCCAGATCTGGCATTGACCCCTAAAGGCGCATACGGTATTGACGGAATAGAGGTGCAATGGAACACACGCATGGCATCCATCTGACTAGCGCGTCTGGCTGGCGGACGATTCAGGTGAAAGAGCCCGCCGTCTCCTTTCTACGTTCTCAAGGATCTGGCCATTGAGACGACTCCAACGCAGGTGAATGTCCCTTTGATGCCAGTCCAGGCGCACCTTTGCCGTCTCATCTTCCATGAGCGTTGCCTTGTTTGGCTATCGACCCATTGTCCCCCATGACGTAGTGTTACGAAAAGTTGTTTCAGTGCATCTACAAGTGTCCCTAGGATGAACTGGCCTGCCTATTGCGATGTTCCCCCATAGCGACGACTCACCGGCGCAGCTTTACCTTGTTCTGGATTTTGTTTTACATTGAAACAGTAATTGTCATTGGTCGTCTCCTGTACCTGTCATAACTCGACCAGTCATATAATACAGCATCATCCGATTTTCAGCTGTAAAGTGTTCCTTCCAGGGTATCATGCCCAGACATCCACAGTAAAGCTCTTGTTAACTTGGCATTGCAACAAAACAAGGGGCTTGGCAGTTCTCATCGATAGTAGACGTGACTAGTTCATATGGCGATATCTCAATCTATCGACTTGATACAACCTAGCTCGCCATTTCTACTGGCCGACGAATGAACCAATACGAATCCCCTCGCAGCACTGCTTCAACCAAGCTCTCAAGCTCCCTCTCTTTTGATGCCAATAGCTGGTTGTCCATGTGGGGTCCTCAATCCGTCTTCTAATTTAAGTCTCCGGGCTGCCGCAACCTGCGGGGCCAGCTTTTGCCATGCTCGTCAATACAGGCTGGCGCCAGGCCTGCGACTCCACACTGGCTGAACTGTAGCAATCCAGAGCTGAGGCCCAATCTTGAAACTAGAGCCAGCGGCAGTATTTGCCGTTTGCCGAATGTTTGGAGGTGGGGGAGCGTATCGTATGTGTCGACTGGGCTGCATAGTACTAGCACAGGAAACTGCTGCTAGTCATCTTCAAGAGCAGATAATTCTCCTTATCCCCGGCGGTGTTCAAACTAGTATGTGCACAGAGTCTGCTCCAATATGGGATGTGAGGTAATGATGAGGGAGACGGTGAAAAGTAAAGTCACAGGAACAGAATTGCCTAGCATTTTTGCAGAAGAATTTTCATTGTCCATGTACTGGGAGTCTTGAGGCGCATAAAGGTACTCTTCTCTCATCTTCAGCTACCGTACTTGAGAAATCAAACCCTATTGCAGTCGATTGTGTGAATGGCTTGATGGGCTTCGGAGGATTTGATGGCGGAGCAGGCAGCTCGAGGTACCTTAGTTACATAAGCATTCTCAAAAGTGGATAAATGTAATTCCGCTTCCCCCCTGCCACACGCGACACGAGGCTGAAGGTGGTCGCCGAGACTGCTCAAAAATTCATGTAGGCTTGTCAGGAGAGAAGTTCAGCTGGCCTCATCGAGCTCCTTGACAATTTTCGCCGGGATCAAGGCCTTCTGCCAGTCTTCATCGGAAATCTATCCGGCCATTAGCTGAATTGCGTTATCCGCGCCCAATTCGGACGCGAGTCCCTCGATCAACCTTGTGACATCCTCCCCAACGCGATAGCGCCAGGCACCGACGAGATGAGCTCCGCCATGCGCGACCTGATTTCGGGAGAGGCCGAGTTGGATGACGAGGAAGACGATGAATCTTTTGACGAAGATACTGGCCAGGAACGTCGAAGGAAGCCGTCAGCTCGTGTCGACGACTCTAGCGAAGAAGAAGAAGACGATGATGACGAAGAGGAGGCCCGCAAGGTAACACTGAAGCGCTGTTGACTGCTGACACGATCACCGACTAACGCGACTGCTTTCCCTAGATCCGAGAGGGCTTCATTGTCGATGAGGACGAAGAGGAAGAAGAGGCTGAGTCCGACGTCGATAGCCGCCCGATTAAGAGAAAGCGAGAGCATCGGAATCGTGAAGAGGAAGAAGCACTCGACGAGGAAGATTTGGAACTCATTGGCGAGCAGTTTGGGGAACAGCCAAAGCCCCAGGCACCAGTTAGTCTCTCACTGCCCGTCTGACCCTTTTATCTTTATTAATTATTTACTTTGTTAACACCTCATATTTAGTCAAAGTTCAAACGCCTCAAACGTGGCCACCGAGACGAGGACGATGCAGCCCACGAAAAGCGAGGCCTGGAAGAAATCTTCGCAGACGATGACGAGGACGCTGCCGAGCAACGTAGCTACGGTAGACCTGGCTTCCGTTCTCAAGTCGACGAGTTCGACGACTTCATCGAGGAAGACTACCCCGAAGATGAGGATGAGCGCATACGCCAGCAGGAAGATGCCGAAGTCGCCCGCCCTAGAGATCGCGGTGTCGGTGGTGTCGTCGATACCACGGGCCTGGACAAGGATGCGCTGGATGATATGGAGGCCATCTTTGGCAACGGCGAAGACTACGACTGGGCACTCCAGATGGAAGAAGAGGAGGAGGACCGAGAGAGAGAGGAGCAGGGCATCGAGCTCAAGGACGTCTTTGAGCCTTCACAGCTCAAGGAGAAATTGCTCACCGACGAGGATAACGAGATTCGATTTACAGACGAGCCCGAACGCTTTCAACTCGACCGCAAATCGTTCAAGAACCTGCAGCTCACTCCCGACCAATTCAAGGAGGAGGCCCGGTGGATTACCAACCAGCTATGGCCGAAGAAGGGTTTGGCTCAGGAACTCCAAGCCCCTTTTGGCAAAGCAGTTGGTAAAGTGCTCGAGTTCTTCATCGTCGACGAGGTCGAGGTTCCCTTTGTGTTTCAGCACCGAAAGGATTACCTCCTTCACTCCAAGAAAATCCGCAAGTCCACAAGGGATGATCCCGACGGCCCTGATTATACGATTCAATCAGACAAGCTGCTGAACCAGGATGATTTGTGGAGAATTCTCGAGCTGGATATCAAATTCCGCTCATTCGTGGAAAAGAGGAATTCGCTTGAAAAGTCGTATGACAATCTCAAATCCATGGATGTCCAGGACGACATGGTCGAGGAGATGATTCCCGAGGCTACCACCATGGAAGAGATTCAGGACCTGCAGGATTATCTTCAGTTCCACTATGCCAACAAACTGAAGGACCTCGCGACCCTATCCGGTAGCGTATCGCAGACAAAACGCCCAGGCTCAAAATCTTCACTGTTTGACCGTGTTCGCAATGGAAAAGCATACTACTTTGTCAAAGCCTACGGCATCACTGCCGACCAGCTAGCGAAGAATGCCCTTCGCCAGGGTAGAAAAGTCGCCCCGGATGATCACGAGCAGTATCCGATGGATCTGGCAGACAGCCTTCTTGATGACAGCTTTAACACCGGTGATCAAATCATTAATGCTGCCCGTCAAATGTATGCTGAAGAGCTGTTTGCCAGTCCCCGGATGCGCAAGTACCTGAGAGCTTCCTTTTACCAGGCAGCTGAGATTAGCTGTCGTCGAACTGACAAGGGCCTGCGAAAGATTGACGACACCCACCCGTACTACGAAATCAAGTACATCCAAAACCAGACCATTGCGGATTTGGTGCACCAACCCGAAGTGTTCCTCAAGATGATGCGCGCTGAGGAAGAGGGCCTCGTGGAGATTAAGCTCGAGATGCCTCCCCGATACGATTTCCGGAGGCAACTCTATCAAGAGTTTGAGTCAGAGAACTTTAGTGATCGAGCGGAGCAGTGGCGGGAGGAACGCAAAAAGGTCTTGGATCTTGCCTACCCTAAGTTGGAAAAGATTGTGGCCAAGAACATCAAGGAAGTCATTCGAACTTTTTGTCAGGATGAAGTTCTCAAAATGTGTCGACAAGAGTTCTACCGCAAGCTTGATCAAGCTCCTTACAAGCCCAAGGGCATGATCCTGGGTACCACACCGCGGGTGCTCGTTCTGTCCAACGGAGGTGGCGACCCTGCTCGCGACCCTGTGTGCTGGGCTTGGGTGGAGGAAGAAGGCAGGGTGCTTGAACAAGGCAAGTTTGGCAACCTCGGCAGAGACGAGACTCAGCGCGAGAACTTTGTCGAGCTTGTGCGGCGGCGGCGGCCTGATGTCATTGGAGTTAGCGGCTGGTCATCGGATACGCAAAAGCTGGTGCGCGACTTGGAGGGCCTTGTGAGCGAAAAGAGCCTCATGGGAGCAGAATTCGAGGACCCCGAGACCAACGACTACCGAACCGAGCTGCTTGAGGTCATTGTCGTCGAGGATGAAGTCGCACGCCTTTACAAAGACAGCCCTCGTGCCATGGCTGAGCACCCCTCTCTTAACCCCATCACAAGATACTGCATCGCCTTGGCGCGGTATTTGCAGAACCCGATGAAGGAATACGCTGCGCTGGGCAAAGATGTATCATCTCTTTCATTCCACCCATGCCAAAGCTTGCTACCTCCGGATAAGCTGATGAAGTATTTGGAATCTGCCATGGTTGATACTGTCAACATGGTCGGAGTCAACATCAACGATGCCATGACGGACACTTACACGGCCAACCTTCTCCCTTTCGTCGCAGGATTGGGACCACGAAAGGCTACTAGCGTAATCAAGACCATCAACGCAAACGGAGGCGTAGTCAACACAAGAGACGAGCTTGTCGGTGACCCAGACAGCGGAAAGCTACCAGTTGTTGGACCGCGTGTCTGGAACAACTGTGCCAGTTTTCTGTATATTGAGTACGACGCAACGAATCCCTCATCGGATCCTCTCGACAACACTCGTGTTCACCCTGAAGACTACGAATTGGGCCGCAAGATGGCGGCAGATGCGCTTGAATTGGATGAAGAGGACGTTAAAGCGGAGACGGACGAGAACGGTCCCGGTGCCATTGTGCGAAAGCTCTTCAAGCAAGACGAGCAGGAGAGGGTCAACGAGCTGGTGCTTGATGAATACGCCGACCAGCTGCAGAGGAACTTTAGCCAACGCAAGCGAGCTACTCTCGAGGCCATCAGTGCCGAGCTGCAAGCGCCCTACGAAGAGCTGCGCAGGAGCTTTGCGCTCCTTACGCCGTCTGACATTTTCACCATGTTTACGGGCGAGACCAAGTTGACTCTCTGCGAGGGCATGATTGTTCCAGTCAACGTACGCATGGTCAGAGACGACTTTGCCATTGTGAAGCTGGACTGCGGCATCGAAGGCAGGATAGAAGGCCACGAGGTATCGAACCGGAATTCTGTCAAGGACGTCCTCAGCTCAGGGCAAACGGTGCAAGCCAAGATCCTTGAGATGAATTACAAGGATTTCATGGCCAAGCTTTCCATGCGAGAAGAGTCCCTGCGGATCCCCTACAAGGCCCCCATCAACTTTGGCCGCGACGGTTGGGACTATGCCCTCGAGGCCGCCGACAAGGAGGAGCTTCGTGAGAAAGACAAGACTACGGGCAGGACGCAGCGTGTGGTCAAGCATCCCAACTTCAAACCCTACAACTCAATCCAGGCAGAAGAGTACCTTGGATCGCAGCCTCCCGGCGAGGTCATTATTCGACCCTCTTCAAAGGGTAATGACCACCTGGCCATCACCTGGAAGGTTGCCGACGGCGTTTACCAGCACATTGACGTCCTGGAAATGCAAAAGGAGACGGAGTTTTCCGTTGGCAAGCTCCTCCGGATAGGTGGCAAATACACCTACAGCGATCTTGACGAATTGATTGTGCACCATGTTAAGGCCATGGCCAGAAAGGTCGAAGAGATGATGCGAAACGACAAGTACCAAAACAGGTCACGCAACGAGACTGGTAAGTCATCCTTAACCAACTTTTGTCACCCAAATCTCTAGATGAACATGATTCTAACATGGAAGCAGAGAAATGGCTCATCACTTATGTGGATGCCAACCCCAACCGATCTGCATATGCATTTTGCATCGACACCAAGCATCCAGGATACTTTTGGCTATGCTTCAAGGCGAGCAAGACGGCACGCGTCATCGGCCTGCCGGTGCGAACCATTCCCCAAGGATTTGAGCTCAGGGGATATCAGTATCCCGACATGCGTGCCCTGTGTAACGGTTTCAAGCTGCGGTTCCAGAATGAGTTTTCCAAGATGGGGGCGCGCTAAGAAGAGAGAATAATGATGACCTAGACGTGGCCTGGAGGCGGACATGGAAAAAAGCGAAAACCTAGGGTTACAGATTTAATGATTCGTGTGTGTTGATTATTTAGTATCATTGTGTAGAAAGTCGGGATTCAAACTGGCTCGGGAGGACACTCGGTAGCAGGTCCTTGGGAGCAAAAAAGATTAAACTTTTTTCCCCCTTTGTTCATTATTTCAGAGAAAGATTGGGGCTAGGGGGACGTCATGGATGAGAAGCAAATATTCATGGAAAATAACAAAAGATTAGAATAATAGGTACCTTGTTTTTAGGGGGGGGGGGAGCTAGCTGGGTTGACGAATGTTTCGACTGACGAGGGACAAACAAAGCCTGCTCTTGAATCGATGCAGCTAGATTGGTAAATACAGCTGAGATTACGTGCAGATGGATACGAGGGCCATTCGTGATGTTTTGATTCCAATGTGTTTAATCAACGACGAACAGCCCCCAAGGCACCATCATACTTGGTTTGCTCATAGAGAGAGAGGGTAGAGAGCTCAGCAAGATACAGCTTGATGGAAGCAAAAATGAAGAGAAAACCAAGAGGCTAGCTAGCTAGAGTACCTGTCTGCCATATGGTTGTGATTCAAGAGGATGTGGGAGCAAAAAAAGAATTGAGCGACACCTGCAGGATTCGAACCTGCGCGTGCGAACACAATGCCTATGATACCTGTTGATAGCAGGGCATCGCCTTAACCACTCGGCCAAAGTGTCTTATCATCTCTTATCGAGTTAGGCTGGTAATTGTTATGATATAGTCGTGTTTGCACCACACTGGAATAGCGTGATGAAGCCATCCGTTTGTGTTGGTGCCTAGACTTGATAATACGAATTTCTAACGGACCATGCACAAACCAATCAGAAGACACTTTGGCCGAGTGGTTAAGGCGATGCCCTGCTATCAACAGGTATCATAGGCATTGTGTTCGCACGCGCAGGTTCGAATCCTGCAGGTGTCGTTTCTTTTTTTGCGTCTTGCCACAGTGACTCATCCCTTTTTACTGCTCACGTACTAGGTGGTTTGTTTGCATCACCAGTGGTAAGTCATGATGTCTTTTGCTGGAGATTTATTCCTATTCGCGGCAGAGTGACATTCTGGTTCTTGGCAGCTGAAGATTACATGCTACGTACCAACTGCATCGCTTGTGCATTCAACACACAAAGAGTATCAATCAGGTTGTGTAAAGACCAATCAATAATGGCAAAATGAGATCTCTCTCCTCTGTTTTGGCGTGACAGATATAAAGAAATCTTGAGAGAAGGTGTGCAGGATACATGAAGTGAGAAGCCTCGCCACATCTCTTGCGTGGCAGCAGTAGAGATTGATGGGAAGATTTACAAGATCAGTACATGTAATACCCAAGTATTATCAGCAAGGGTTTAGGCCGAGCTCGTAACATGGGTGATTTCGATCTCATCCTTTGCTAAGGTCAGTAATAATAGACTTCTCCATAGACTGAAACTCCTTCTTACCTCGAGATCTCCAGGCTGAATCAATCCCACCACTGCGGTGCTCCGCAGCCTCGGGTGGTCTCTGACATACTTGCGATACTCGGGGGCGCCTGGCTTCACCACATTGTCGGCCGCAATCACCGCGCCCTGCTGCAAGAGTCCCAGTTCCTCACAGACCTTGAAGTCAGAAACGTACAGCTCCTCGACGTGGTCCAGGAACAAAAATTCAATCTTGTTCAGATTGCCCTTTTCATGCAGCTTCCGCAGCGACTCTCCCGCCGGGCCAGTGACGACCTTGACAATGTCGGAGAGCCCCGCGAGCATAATGAGCTCCCTGGCAATGGCCGCGAATTCGCTGCTCATCTCGAGGCTCAGCACGCGGGGCTGCTGCTGGTCTGGCTTGCTGTTGCGGCGCATGGTGTCGGCAAAGAGAATGGCAGAGTATCCCAGATAGCCGCCCAGTTCGACGAGCGTCTGGGGCGTTTCTTGAGCGACCAGGTCGGACATGATCTTGGCCTTGTGGCCGCCGATGCTGATGAGGAAATCATGCTTGGCCGAGTATTCGTCAATGACGGAGAGAAGCTTGGAGGGATTGCCCCTCATGTCTTGCAAATGGGGGTGAGAGAGGATGAAGGCGAGCAGTCGCTCTTCGCGGCCGTCGTGAGACTAAAACAATAAAGGGGAAGCTTAGCGACGAGCTGATAATTGCTTTTTGCGCAAACAGTCTTCTTTCAGTGTGAATAGTGCCAAAGGGGATGATAATAACCTCGACGCCAGTCTCAATCGGCCCCCTCAATGAGGGATATTTCTCAAGCAGGGCAACGATTTCTGGTGGGTGGTCCATTTTGGAAGGGGGCTCGTAGTTTTGCCACGCGGAATGGAGGGGGGGGGAGATGTATGGACGATGGAATAAGCTCACAGCTTATGAAGAAAAGCTCAAAGGCAGATTGGGGTGATTTTGGCCCTTGGTTCTTCCGTTGACATCACCACGTTAGCTTCAGTGCGACACAATGAAAAGGAATAAAAGAGGGGGTTTAAATTGATCTGAGAAGCTGTGCGTGTTATTTATAAGAGTTTTGAAGGATTCATAGGTCCCCGCTGTGTGCATGTGCTAGTACCCTTTGAAGAAGCTCCCGATGCGATTCACGGGGTTCAATCGCCAAACAAGCGAGGTTCGTCAGGGTGCTATTGTGATTAATTGTTGACTGTTGAATATTGTTTTTGTATTGCATTGCGTAGATTGTGAGAGGGATTCGCTAGATTGGTAGAATAACCTTAATTAAGGGATGCGTGTTGGGAAGCGCCGTATTCACACTTACCTACCCCTGAATCTGCATTTCAATCTGCCAGACCAAGAATGTATGAGTTGAACTTTTGCACAAGAGGTGAATTGTGCGTCTGTGACCAATCTCCTCCTTGTGACTCTTGCTGATACCAAAGCCCATGATCAGATTGGAGCTGTGGAATGCCGGGAATTGAAATGGACAAACATTGTGATTCGGGTGTTGCGTAGGACCAATCTGTGACTGTGGTGGCCGGGGGTGTCTTTTTTCTTCTTCTCCTGTTAGCTGCTTGAGTACGAGCAGCATGCTTTGGTGTAGATGCCAGAGGAAGTAGGGTCTGGCACATGTACGTGTGGCAAATGGCATCATCGACAACTTTCCGACACTCGACGATTTCGTGCAGAAGAGGATTTACATGCCAGTTGAGATTTCTGTAGAATTACTCTCACAGAGGTATTAAACAGCGTGTTTACGTATGGGAGATGGTGGATCATCTGTTGAGAAGTACTGGCTCATGTAGCCCTCCCTGTCTCTCTTCTCGTCACGAAATTCCGCACTTGGGCCTCCATTTCCAGCAGCAGGGGGGTGGCCAACACATGGCGAGAAGAATTCATGCGCATAATGGCTTCTCGGGGATTGTTACTAATCTTTATCATGCAGCGTTGAGCAAGTGAACTAGGCCGTGAAAGAGTCCCCTCTCCAGGAGGGTCACAAGTGCAGAGCATCATCAAGCTCACTATGGGATCCTTTCACCAACTTCCAGACGGATCTTGTCGTCTGTGGCCTGCTGACGGAGCTTTTCGTCAGTAATCATGATCAACCGCCTCCTGTTCGGACATGTGTCTCGTCAAAGTATCTCGACTTGTTAACCTTTGACGTAGTTTACTGGTCAGTCGTGCTCAATCAACGTGCAAGAGCTTCACCCCTACAAATCCTATGCAAAAGTATTGAAGAGAGTCTCTGAACCATTTACATCATATGCCCAGATAAACAAGGCTTATCTGCATGACACTCAATATTTACACAATATGAGTCAATCCTGATCGCTGTGCAAAATACTTGACACACATCATTACCTACTTTCCATTACCCCTTGCATTGGACCCTCAATTGCCGGCATCAGCCAAAGACATCATGTGCCTTGTCGACGCCGTTTACCGCCCAGATTCGAGCTCGTTTCTCCATGCAAGTACCCGTAATTGCCTCGAGGCTTTCAATGCATTGCAAATGGATTCGAAAGACTCCGAGAAACTCGCATCGCCACCAGCCATCGACTCGACTCGACTCGACTCGCCCGCAATGCCTCCCTGCAGCGAGCGACATCGGCAGCCATGGACAGCTCTCCATATCCATACCATGCCGGTTCAATTCAACAAACGTGGCCTCTTGTCCAGATCACGGCCGAGAATGACTCCTAAAGCGAGAGACTGGTGGAGTCTTCCAATGAGCCAACGTTTAGCTGGTCTGGCCATGTTTTGCGTTGCGTTGCTCGCCCGGACACGGAAGCACTCGGCTGAGACTTTGCCACGGCGTCTCCACAGCCGGGGCTCCGTGCAGAGAGGCAACGAACCAGACGCGACGTAAGAGGAGGCTGAAGGGACGAGCCAAAAATACCGCCGAGGCACCGATAAGGGAGTTGATCTCGGCCGGTTTCAGCGGGCAATGCAATTTGGGATGGCAAGCCTCTTGTTGTGTTTGTTACACACGCAGTGACTGTTGGTTTGTTTGTTTGCTTATATGTGCTTGTGGTTGAGATGACGCAAAATAGTACCAAGTACTCGCACTCCGTTGTACGGAGCAGGCAATGGCGCCTGCACTAGAGGGCAGCACGGAGCACGTACGGCGTCTGCGTGTACACCGTACCCCGCTGGGCTGCGGCTGGCTCACCGGGCTGACCGTACCCAGTACCTGCGACGAGTACCGAGCACAAGTCCACTTGCCAGCGTCACTAAAGTCTGGGGAAACGGGGCCCAGGGGTCCAGAACAAGGCAGCAGTGCCACAAGCGGGCGGCGTGACTGCAGCAGGTGCAGCAAGCGTCAGCCCCATTGGAAAGTCAATTGCAGGAAAGCACAGCAGAGCACAGCAGAGCAGAGCAGAGCAGAGCAGAGCAGAGCAATGGGGAGCAAGCAAAAGGGGATGGCGATGGAATTGGGTGGGATGGTGAGT
>MDJU01000486.1:0-24561 GCA_001721665.1 Trichoderma pleuroti
GACGAGAGGGTTGGAAGGGAAGGAAGAAGAAGAATCAAGAAAACCGAGAGCAAGAAGGAAAAGAAAAATCGAGCGGGAAAGTCGAGGCAGAAAAAAGGATTCCGGGCTGGGCCGGGGGGGCGTGTGTCAATTGGGCCACGGACGGCATGCGAGTAGGCCATAGGCAGGCACATCGCGACATTTCCAGTCCAAGGCCAAGGGCCGGATGTTCCTCCTCTCACCAGCGACGAAAAGGGCGGTACTCGCTTCCCGCGGCGAGCTGTGCGAACGGGCTTGTACAGGTACCAGCAACGGGTACGTGTACAGGTACGCTCCCAGCTCTCTTTTGCTCCGTAGTTTTTCTGGTGATCGGAACACGGCATGCGCTGGACCCTGGCCGCTTTAGCGTCTCGGCCGGTACGTGCGGCGGTTCTTGGTCGCCAAGGTTTTTTTTCCTTTCGAGGCTTGCCCAGTCCTCTTTTTTTCTTTCTTTTTTTTCTTATTCTTTCTTTTTTTTTTCCCTCTAGTATACTAGTCTCGTCATGTTACCCTTTTGCTCTTAGCCCTTCCCGCTCTCGCTCGTTACTCGTTATTCCCTCTCCCAGCCCTTTTTCGCCCAGGTTACCCGGGCGCCCCATGTGGGGAACTGGGCCGGCGGCCAGGCTCGAGTCTCTTTTTTTTTTTCGCCTGCGCGAATTTTGCATCGCGCCGACGCCTTGTCCCTGTAAAAGCTAAGCACGAGTACCGTGCACTCGTCTCGATACCCCCCCCCCGACCCAAAAGTCGACATCTCCGTGAGAGCCATTTGCATGTATTTCTACTTGTATTCTTTTTCGCCTGCACGGTTCACGGACCGCGATGCGGCAATGGGCAATGGCAATGGGGGAGGACCCCTGCTCGTGTAAGTCTTCAGCGGCATTGACGTCTTCACCTCCGTGTGACGGTGACGCACCAGCCAGGAGGCAGTCCCGTTGCGCATGTATGTGGTCATGCTTCTCCGGGCAGACAGGACGCATATACCGGTATTGGGACAAAGTACAGCTACAAGGCCGTGCTTTTGCTGCAAGTACCCCGTAACCTGTCCCGGCCAGCCATAACAACGGGCCACAACACCACAACTTCTCTGACGCCGGGCCTTGCGCGCGTATCATGATGCGTGGGTGGCTTGATTGAGTGATATTCTGGAAACCGGCGATTGGCAATTAGCTAGGAGCGGCAGCTCCTCCCAAGAATTCCAGCTGCAACACTAACCACTACTCCGCGGCTTCGGCTGCAACGGATATCGCTGCAATCGCTCAATCAGAGGGCGACAATTATGCCTAGCTGCGGTACTATCGTCGTAGTGCCGTCTCTGACTTGTGCCCTTCTCCTTGCGTGTACATCATCCGGCGCCGGCTACCTTGACCGAAATATGCCGCTGCTTTTCCTTCTCCCTCGCTCACTCTCTCTTTTGGATCCATCTACTTGTTTTTCCCTTCTACATCTTGGACGCCTAGCTTCGCAACTAATAAAGGCTAGCTAAGGATGTAGCCATTGTCTCTCATCGCTAGTACTCGTACTTGCCCGTCACACCATGAAAAGCATTATGCAGAATTCTGTGTTACTCCGTAGTAAGGATATTATTTGTGGTTCTCCAATATCCGTACATAATACCCCATAGAGACCCTTTTCATTATATTGCCAAAGATAGCCAGACGATGCGTGCTTCTTTGTACTCCCGTACTTCTCTTACCGATACTGTCAGCTGCCTTAACGGTATCCCACGTACTCGTACGGGGACGGGTTCCCATGCACCGACAATCGCCAGCAAGGGAGCGGCCCTACTATCACGCCGGCCGGTGAAGGGCAGATAACAAGAGTCAGTCAGCCATACGAAGTACGCACACGGCAACGCTACCTCGCGTGTCGACGAGCCGCTACACGGGTCCTGTCGTGCAATTGGGCGTCGACTAAAGTCACGGCTGCAAAGGCAAACAGGTCAATAAGCATGTACTTGGCACTGCCGTTCCGAGTCGGCATAGCAAGACGCCCAGTCATGCCCATCAGCGTCATTCCTCGTCGTCGCCGTCGCCGCTCACATCCAACGACCTGCTTGTACTAACACAGCAAAGCACACACCAACACACCGCCAGCGGCGGCAATGGCAGAGCAACCTGTCCAGCCCAAACCCAGCCTAGCCGCAGCCGCAAATCCTGTTCCCGCCAGAGTGACAACGAAATCTTGTCCTTTTCTGTTTGCGGCCACCGCATCCAGCGCAGCGCCTTGCTCCACCCCATCGCTGTGTCGCGACCCGGCAAGCCCGACAAGCAAAAAAAGAAGAAAAAAAGCCCCCGGCTGAAAAATAAAAGCCGCTCCGTGGACTCCGGACAAAGCTCGCTGTCGGCGGGGCCGGCAAAAGCTCGGGAGTTGGACCCTTTCTCTTTCGGGGAGGCTTGTTCGCTCGACTCAGGTCAGGGTCTCTGCTTGTAAGAGGGAAATATAAGACCAAAAAAACAAACGAGGCAAGCATCCATGAAGGAAAAAAACTGGGTGCGAAAAGCGATTCCGGCGACCGATTCCTTTTGCCCCCCCCCCCAGTCAGCGATCCCCACGCACCCCCTTGCAATGATCAGCTCCTCGGACGCACTGATTGGACGTGTCGTGTGCTTCTAGATTGTCTGCTGGCGTCGCCCTTTCGCGTCCAAGAACGGGGGGGGACTGGCGCTGCCCTCGGCCAATGACCTCATGCTGCCTCTGGTACCCCGGCCTTGGCAACGAACGTAGCGGGCATCATTACGGAGTAGCTTGTACCGTACATGTACGAGCTGCAGCTCCTCCGTACACACGTCGGTGGTGCTCCGTCCTTGATGCTACTGCTCGTAGACTTTGACTGCCCGTTCTCCTCGTCGCCTCATCTTAAAAAAAAAAAAAAAAAAAAAACACCAGTCAGGCCGTGCTTCTAGTAGAGCCATTGGGCACGTCGAAATCGGGCATAGGCTCTTTGCCCATGCGTCTCCTCTCCCATCGTTGCATGGACTATCACAAAACTAGACCCCGTCAGATGGACCTCTAGAAGCCAACCTTAATCGCAGTTCGCCCCCTTGCCAAAGGATCCAAGAAACGACAAGATGTAGGCCAATGTTTTCTCTCCGGAGAAGCACCGCACATCCCCCCCCCCCCAGGCCAGGCGGTCAGCCCTTCTCCACGACTTCTAGACTTTTTTCATTCACCGCGGGCGGGTATCGTGGAGAAGACCGGATATCGATATCCGCGCATCGGAGAAAACTGATGCAGGTACTTCGTCCGCGCTGCTGCTAGCACCTGGTACTAGCACGAGTTACTCGTCCATGTTATTGCTGCGTTTTTTTTTTCCTTCTCCATGGAACGCGCCAAATCCGGTACAGTCGGTCCCTCCGGTAATGAGCTCTCCTGCCTAAAAAGTACGGGGCCAATGTTTAATAATAATTTGGGTGGCCCGGCTGGAGAGCGATTTTTGGGCCTGATATCTCGGTGGGATTCCGTTGATATGGCGGGCGGAACAAACTGGACGTCTTATTTTTGGCCATCTGTTGGTTTGGGCGAACGGTACTAATAAGCTGACGAGAAGCATTGCTTTTTTGCCATTTTGGCCCCCCCCCCTTCCCCTTTCTCGGTTGCTCCCTTTTGAGACGCCGCCATCAGGTATCTCGGCCTGCGAGTTCAGATACGACCCCCTTGCGATATTTCTGCACCGGCAGCGGCGTCGAGATGCGTATCCGCACACAATTCCCTCGTTGCCCAACCGAACGGTGCGTCTTGCGCGTCACGTGACGAGATCGCATCGCGCGGCCCTGTCAGCTTCAACCTTGTCCCGAGCGCTCTTCAGCCGATGATACGCAGCCGGGTTGCCCTGCACAGGGAATAATACCTCACGAAATAAGACGTACAGCGCATCAAAGCCGGTGGCATCGAACGCACGAACGGGTTCGGAAACTCATCCAGGCAGCTTCGATCAATCCATCGGGATGGTCTGGGATAAGCTTCAGCTAGAGGGCCGTACCGATCCATGCTCTACGTTGGGGCGCCTTGCGGGAGATGATCCATGCGACGACAAGCTCCTCCTCCCTAGAATTACGTCGATGCCGGCTTTACACATCCAGAGAGGACCAGTAGATTTTTGACCCGTCTTTGTTCATCTATTTTATTTCTGTGTCACCCATCAAAGAAAAAACCCTCTCCAATAGAAGCGCGGAGATGCTGTGATGCTGTCCCGGAGATGCACCACGTGAGTGAGACAGCTATCGATCCGCCGACGTAATGCATCCACGTGAGGTCCGCTCTTGAAGGGCGCCCAAGCCAACTTTGCACGGTTGAAACTCTGTAATGGTTCAAAAAATACCCTACACAAATATGCATATCTATAACCTCCATTAAAAGAAGCCGCATCTTTCAGTACGAGTACATGCATGGTTTCTGCGTCGTCGTGATCCCGCCCTAGTACCGTATTGTATTCTCCCCCCTCCTCCATCAAAGCTCGACTGGGCTCCCATTCGCCTCCATCGTCATCCCGAACATGGCGAGCGCCTGGCTGGCCCGCGTGCGGCGCCTCAACGCCCATAACCTGACGACATTTCGAGATGCGCCCCTGGCCGAGATATCCGGCTCTCTGGGCGATTTGGGCACCCTGCTTCCCCTGATGATCGCCCTCGCGGCCAAGGGGTACATCGACCTGGGCTCGACGCTCGTCTTTTCCGGCGCCTTCAACGTCCTCACCGGAGTGGTCTTTGGCATCCCCTTGCCCGTGCAGCCCATGAAGGTATGTCATGTCCAAGTACTGCTACTACTATCATCTATTGCAGTAGCTTGCTGTACTCGTACGAAACTGTATGCCGTGTGGAGCAGTCTTTACCCCCTAGATTTAGACCTCGGTACTTTATACGATGCTCCGTCTACCTATAGTACATACATACATACACGACTGTCTTCTTATCTGTCCAAGGAGCTTTACTTGTTTGCTAACCCTCTTCTCGCCTCATGCGGGTACTAGGCCATCGCCGCGGCCGCCATCTCGGCGCGCGAGAATCCGTCCATGAGCGTCGTTGTCGCCGCTGGACAATGGGTTGGCGCGGCAGTTCTCGTCATGAGCGTGACGGGCTTACTGCGAACAGCTGTAGCCGTCGTGCCCATCCCCGTGGTCAAGGGGATCCAGCTCGGGGCGGGCCTCTCCCTCATCATCGGCGCTGGCTCGTCGCTGCTGCAGCCCCTTCACTGGGTCCTTCCCGTGCTGGATAACCGCATATGGGCGTTGGCGGCGTTCCTCGTTCTGGTTTTTACGCAGAACATGCCTCGCTTCCCTTACGCCTTGAGCTTCTTCCTCCTGGCTCTTGTGCTGGCCCTCGTCCAGGTGCTCGTCTCCCATCAGAGCTTGCCGTGGTTCCATGTGTGGCACCCGCACTTTGTGCTTCCCTCCTGGGTTGGGAGCGGAGACGCCCCGGCCTTGTGGATGGCCATAGGGCAGCTTCCCCTGACGACGCTCAACTCCATCATTGCGGTGAGTGCGTTGGCTGCTGATCTGCTGCCGGGCCTGCCAACCCCGTCCGTCACCTCCATCGGCCTGAGCGTGGCGCTCATGAA
Source organism: Trichoderma pleuroti (assembly GCA_001721665.1). NCBI lineage: Eukaryota > Fungi > Ascomycota > Sordariomycetes > Hypocreales > Hypocreaceae > Trichoderma > Trichoderma pleuroti. The sequence continues at coordinate 5,572 of MDJU01000486.1, forward strand.
CCTCACCAGCACGTGGTTTGGAGCCATGCCGGTCTGTCACGGCGCTGGAGGACTTGCCGCCCAGTACCGCTTCGGCGCACGCAGCGGAGCCAGCGTGATCCTGTTGGGCCTGTTGAAGATCTTTCTGGGGCTGTTGTTTGGGAAGACACTCGTCAATCTGTTGACGCAATATCCAAAGAGTCTGCTCGGTGTCATGGTGGTGGCCGCTGGGTTGGAGTTGGCCAAAGTCGGCCACACCTTGAACCAAGGAGCCCCTGATCTCTGGCATGTATCTGCTAGTCACGGGGATCATGAGGCGGGCTTGAGGCAGCACCGGCATCTATCGGATGAAGAGCGCCTCGAAAGATGGACAGTCATGCTAGTTACAACGGCCGGCCTCCTCGCATTCAGGAATGATGCGGTTGGCTTCTTGGCCGGCATGCTTTGCCACAGCTCATATAGACTCTCGGCACGATTCGTGAGCTGGAAAAGCCGTCGATCCATCATCTCGAGCGAGCGTTCACCATTGCTATGACGAAGCTGTCTTGAACAAGGACAGAGAAAGGACCGTCTAAATTGAGTAATTGATTAATGATTAATGTCTATCTCCTCCCATCCATCCCAAGTTTCATATCTCATTTCTTCGCCAGCGAAGTATTTTTTTTTCTCTCTCTTTGAGTTGAGATTGCAATCGTCATTATTAGAGATCACGTCGGCTTATCCTGGAACAGTTGCTTTGAATATCTGTTTCTTGGCCAGCCTTTGTAGTGCTCTTCGTGGCTTTCTTTGACCTTGCTCAAGAGGGCCAACCGGCAAAAGAGGAAAAGCCCGCCACAGACGACGAGAGAAGCTCCCTCAGCAATAGCAGTGATGCGGGCTGTAATGCTCCAAGTGCCGTGCTGTTGAGAGTACACGCCAATGAGCGTCGACACCAATCCAGCCAGAGAGTTGGTCATGCCCGGCAGGAACAGCTTGTTCACGATCCAGACGTAGTTTTTCGAGTGGAGGATGGTGAGAACGAGCATGCCGATGGCGGAGACGCCACACATTACGGCGGCAATGACGAGGAGGGGAATGTTCTTGATGCTCTTGACGAGGAGCTTGGCGGCTTGGTCGGAAAAGGTCTTGTCGCTGTCGCCCTGCTTCGCAACCGAGTTTTGGAGACTGGTGAAAGTTCCGGGGAAGACGAGGAATCCTGCCAGCAGGAGCCAGACGAATACGGAGGCGAGAATGTTGTGCAGCAAGGGAATGTCATCCTGCTGGAGGAGCATCTGGACGTAGCGAGAGTGTTCGGAGTTGGCATGCTTGAGGCACGGCTTTTGGGCGTTGGCGTTTGGAGAGCTGGAGGGTTGGAGATGAAAGGGCCGGGGGTATCGACCGGGGCGATGGATCTGGATCTCGAATCTCGGCATCGTGTTTTCTCGCTTTTCTTCTCGGCTGGGTTTATCGAAAATGAAGGTGTGATTGATGACTGGATTTGATAAAAAGAAAGACGACGCCTCTATTGCTACAAGAAAAAACGAAAGGAAAGGAAAATACTACACAACTCAACCAACCGGCGGGCATGGCCTCGAATATAAGATATGCCGCCTACCCTCGAGTGCAAACGGAGGCCTTACTTTGCGTTCACTTTTTGTGCTGCGGCGTTTCAGGACGCCATTGGCAATCAACGAAGCATACCTGCAACAGTGTTCAGCCCCTTGGCCGTGGCGCCAACTCTATCGTGTCTGAGAACGCATCCCGTGTTACTCGCACAGAGCGAGCCCTTTGAGTGGCCGTGGTGATGCCAGTCCTGTTACATTAGCCGCTCACGAACCACTTTTCGCAGCTGAGTTGGGTGAGACGGCGAATCAGACGGCGAGATTAAAATAGCCGACCAATGGATGGATGGGCTGGAGGAGAGGCGGAAAGCTTGGAGCGAGTGAGTTTTGGAACCGATGGAGCTGCAAGATAACATTTGATGTTATATGAGCCTTTGTGCTGCGAATTGATTTTCCATTGTTCAACGGGGTACAAGTGGCTGTTTGGAATGGCAAAGAGGGACGTGCAGAACAAGTACTACCGCTGAAGCAGGTACAAGCAGCAGCACTAAAACGGATAGCTCGGAGAAGTGGCCAGGCATGTACCTAGGCAAGCAAGTACATTTGCCGTGCATTAGATCGGGCCTCGTCATTGTTTTGCATACAATCTGCGTACACTACCTAAAGTTCACGGATGCTGCTAGTATAGTAGAATATACTACCAAGGTACCAAGGTAAGAGAGATGGACATATTCATTCACCATTGTCATCTACGACTCGTATTCTTATTGCGGTAGGCAATGGGAAAAGAAGAGAGAAAAAGACGATGCATCATCTTGAAGAATGGCCTGATACAAGGTAGCATCTGCCATCTAGAGGCCGCAGTACGATCAAGTATTGTCGCAGGTGCGCGGTGATACAGCTTGCCCAAACCACGAGTTTTACGTAGATGCGCACCGCTAGAATGAGTCATTAGTATTGCCTAAAAGAAACAAGACCAAATAAATCAAAACAAAACAAAACAACACAAACACGCAAGGCAAAGAAGAGCCAAACGGCTCAACAGGAACCGAGCCGAAACGGAGCGCAACAACGCGGGGAACCGACAATCGCCTTGCTAGCAAACGCCCAAACTTTTCCGCTGCCTCTTTATTTTTTTTCCCGGGCTGCTCTTAGCGGCTAGAGCGACCCGGAACAGGTGAGGAGGCTCCAGAAAGGCTCGCCGCCGGCCAATCAGCGGGCCGGATCGCGCCTGTGACCCTCCCCGGCCATCGCGCCAGAAAGTTCAAAGACAAAGAAGAGGCTGCAAAAGGATCGCAGCTTCTGCCTCTCGACCGCCGTTCGAGGTCCGCCTGCAGAGACGAGCAGCAATCGGCAGCCCCAGACGCCCGCCGGAGAGGCCTTCTCTCGGTCGACACGCAGCGATTCGCAGCCCTGGCGAAGGAGCTGTTGCAGCCAGCCAGCAGCGATGACTTCGTCCAGCGCCCTCAGCCTCGACGGCCATCACCATGCCACTCCCGCCCACGCTCACGCCCACGCTCACGCCCACGCCTCAGCCCCAGCCGCGGCTTCCACGACTCCAGCGCCCTCGCTAGCTGCTGCTACCGAGCGACTGTCCGACGAATCACGGCCGGGAGCCGCTTCGACGCTGCCCGGAGCCGTGCAACAGCCGGCGCAAGAGCCTGGACGGGAGCCTGAGCTGGAGGCCGGGCCCGCGATGGAAGCCTCAACCGGCGACAAGACACCGTCGTCCAGTCCTCAACCAGGGCTTCAAGGCGGAGACAGACCGTCACTTGCTGATACAACACCGACAGCAGCGGCAGCGGCACCAACTACCGTACCTCCAGCATCAACAGCGACGTCATCAGCGCCCCCGACAAATTCCGCTTCTGCTGCGCCCCTACAGCAGACGCCTACATCGGCAGAGACTCCAGCAACCTCATCCTCTGCAGTTCCCAACACAGTTCAACAGACGACTCCGACGGTGCCGCCGCCTCCAACAGCTGACGCTGGTGCCAAGACCGACAGCGGCATGGAGCCACCCGTTACACCAACACCAAACACCTCGGGAACCACTGGCTCTGGCCAGCTGAAGGATAAAATTTCTTCGGTGGGAAACGGGAGCGAGGACGTTACAATGGTGGATGCTCCCGTTGCTGGCGCCGCTACCACAGCAGCAGCCGAGGCGCCGCTACCAACATCTACGGTGCAGACTGCTCAGGTGGCTACGACAGAGCAAATTCAGCCTTCCACGTCCTACACACAACAGGCCGCCGCGATAGATCATCGCCACGCATACATGATGATGGCGTTAGCCTCCATGTCGGCGGCACCGCCCGCCATGTCTCCGCCGCCTACCGTAACTCCGTCTCAGATGACGCTGCCGAATCTCATGGGAGATGGGTACTTTGGCGCGGGCGCCGCTAATAACTTACGGCAGGCCGGCCCCGACATGGGCCTCGAGTCCTTTGCCCGTGTAGAGTTTGCCGACAGTGTCTTTCAGATGACCACTTACGCCGTCATCATCGGCCGTGACCAGCGGGCTCTGGAACAAGCCAGGCGCGATGGAAAGCGTGCGGACGAGTATCAGCGGCGGGTCGAGGACAACGCCAGCAAGGGGCTTCCGCCGCCATCTCCCCTGGCTCATGATCGTCACAAGTTTAGTAAATCATATGTCAGTGAGGAGGGTGGCATGCTTGGCCCGGAATCAGACAGCGAAGAAAACGGGCGTCCGGCAAAGCGGCGCAAGACCAGCACGACAGGATCCTCCCAGCAAAACGAAGCCGAGAACCCCCAGGACAGCGTCATATCAAACCGTCAATACGTCTCACATACCCCAGGAGCGGCTACCGTCGACTTGGCCTCATTAAGGCCGTCCCCCTGGCATGTTCCGTTTATTGGTATCCACTCTCCCGGCCCAAACATTGCAAGCAAAACCAAAGCCATATCCCGGGAACATTTGAAAATTGCCTACAACCAAGACGAGGGCGTGTTTGAAGCAATCCCTCTGCATAAAAACGGCTTCTTCTGCGAGGATGTGCATTACAAGAGCGAAAAGGTGGTTTTAAAGTGCGGAGATCGCCTCCAGATCAAGGATGTTGGCTTCAGATTCATCATCAATGGCGTGGAGAGGGGGAGAACGGCGCCGAAGAGTATCAGGAAGAAGATGCTAAAAAGAAGCGGCATGCTCACGGCGGAAAGAGTATGAGCTTCGACTTTGAACAATCACACGGCAACGGCCAGATTCAAGATACGAGTGATGAGTTGTCGGATGTGGATGTCAGCCCGGCAGAACTATCTGACTTTGGTGGGGACGAGGAGGAGGAGGGAGAGGAAGAGAGAGCTGAAGAGGAGGGCGACGAGGAAGAAGAAGAAGAAGAGGAGGAGGAGGGCGATGATGACGATGAAGAGGGCGATGCAGATGTGCCTGAAGCATCCATCGAAGGCGATTCTGAAATTAAGGATGAAGGAGAAGCGAATAACGACCTCTCCATGCCACAGATACCCAGAAAGAGGGGCCCAGGCAGGCCGCCCAAGAACGGCATCATGTCCAAGAGAGAACAGCGCTTGCTTAAGAAGCAGCAGCAAGAAATGGCCAAGAAGACGCTGCCTCAAGCACCGCCGGTTGAGCCGCCTATCAAGCGCAAAGTCGGACGGCCACGGAAACACCCCTTGCCCGAAGACGGAGTCGACCGTCCAGAGAAGCGCAAGTACAAGCCTCGCAAGCCCAAGAATGAGGACGGCGCCGAAGGCTCCGATGCGGAGAGACGAGCAAGAGAGAAGAAGGAGAAGAAGGCGCGGCCTAAGTCGCCGCCCCTGGAGCTCAAGATTGAAGATTACACCGAGGAGCAGCTCCAGAAGCCCAACAAGAATTATGGTGTTCTCATTGATGAAACGTTGACGGCGGCAGGCCCTGACGGTCTCACATTGAAGCAAATCTACAAGAGAATTTGCCAAAGATACCCGTGGTTTTATTTCCACACCGAGACAAAGGGATGGGAGAGCAGCGTTCGCCATAACCTGATTGGGAACGAGGCGTTTAAGAAGGACGAGACGACAAACCTGTGGTCTCGAGTACCCGGTGTTGAGTTGGATGCTGGCAAGAAACGAAAGGCAACCTCTCCGGATCGGGGGCTGGCGGCAGCGCAGGCATATGGCCATTACTCGTATCCGTACGCCGCGCAGCACATGGCTCCGGTGGCACATCCTGGCTATCCCCCAGGCCAAGCACAAGCTCCGGGATACCAAGCACCTGCATATGCTGTACAGCCGAGCCACGCGGCGCGCCCGGTGCAGTATGGCGCGTCACAGTCACCCCCTGGGCACCAACCAGTTCAACCAGCCGGGGGCGCTCCGCCTCCGGCTCCGATACAGTTGCCGGGATATGGTCCGCCAGCAGCCCCGGCTCGCCCCCAGCTCGGGCTGCCTCAACCTGGAGCATACAGCTCGCCGTATGCCTCGAGGCCTCCTCCATTGGCAAGCCCAGCTGTTAAGGCAGAGGACAGTGGCGCTGGTGTACCGGCCGCTGCCATTGCGCCCGGCCAGCAGCCACCCCAAACAATCATTCCGACGGCCACAGCTGAATCAAAGGCGGCGGTTTCAGGGGCTGTACCGGTACCTCAACAGACGACCGCGCAAGCCGCCGCCGCTCACCCACCACAATCTCGAGCATCAGCCGCACCTGCTCGGCCCATCATCGAACCCCGCCTCCTCACCGCGGTTGTCGGCCTCAAGAACGGCTTGGTGGAAAACCTCAAGAAGGCTGGCAATCCCAAGGCCGAGGCCATTGTCATGTCAGCTCTGAACAGGTGCATTGGGCTCAAGAAAGAGGCCACTGAAAACGACAAGATGGAAGTGATCTGCATCAAGGGAATCCGGCAGGTCATTGATGGCTTCACCAAGGGTAAAAGCCCCACGCCCGGCAGCTCCGCGTTGCCGACAGACACGCCACCTGTTTTCGAACACAAAGTGTTGGCTGCGTTGAACGGCCTCAAGGATGCCTCTGTCAATGCAATCAAGGCAGGCCTAGGTGAGGCCAAGGCCGAGGCTGTGACACTGTCCGCCATCGATCGCGTCATTGGCCTTGCAGATGCGAGCATCATGCCTAAAGCCGCGGAAGGCGAGCCGGTGAGCAACTTTGAAGGGGTCGAGCAGCACCTCATGAAGTCAATCCGGCAGCTCCTCCAAGGCATGAACCAAAAGCTACAGGGCGATTGATTCATGGAAAAGCTATGGGTGTCAAAGATGATGTCTGAGAGGAGCATGGGGGTTTAATGACTAGGGGAGGGTTGATGTAGGATTTTGATGAATGGGCATGAGTCGATCATTTGTACAAAGGCTGTGCAGTCTGCTGCAGGGGGTGGGAGTTTACGGGGCACAAAAATGAACTGCTGGGGGGGCGTTTCGGCCACTAGATGAAAAGGACTGACACGGGTATACAAGTTTTTTTGCCGTCTTTTGTCTGGGGCCATGGCTTGATACAAGTCCCTATATAATATGGTAGCGTCTTCTTTTTTTCATCTCCGCATTTCTATTGACGAATATGAGTGAGAGTCGTAACTGCTTTTCGGGCCTGTCGAGTTGATGTTGGTGATGTTGTGGCTAATTGTGAATCTTTACTGTACAATATGTATATACCAAAGAAATGGCTAGCCAATACCCCAGATGCTACTATTATGTGAAACGAAGGATGACTAGAACAAGGTATCGTGACAATAATGTTTCTGCTAGTTGTTACTATCTGAGAGCACAAAAACTGATCCACGTATCATGTTACCTTGACTCTCTTCTGGTATATCCAACATCTCTATATCCAGTATTTCTAGCACTTCTTGTATCCAGCATATCTCATAATTGAAAAATACCTCTATAGATGCTTCTTATCTATATACGTATAATAGCTGCCCAGACATGACACATTTCATAGCCTCCCTACCACAGTACATGGTCCAAATTTTAAGATACTGCTACACCCAAATAGCCACTCCTTGATAAAAAAATAATAATGAAAAAGACATTAGAAAGAATCTCATCAATTAGTGTTGCGTACTAGAAAGAGAGAGAAACAAAATCTTCCATAGATAAGCTCCGGAACAACACCCTCCAATCAACCCTCTCTTCCCATTTCATTCATCCCATATAAAATAACCTTCCCTCACTTTGTGAAAACTTTTTTTCATTTTTTTTCCCGCTTCTTCTTCTCTACTTCTCTCGTCTTGCCTAGCACTGCACACCCTCCACGCAGCGCCCGAATGTAAATAACAGTGGGTAAAAAAGGGGGGGAAAGCAAAAAGACACACAAACAAAGACAAAAAAAAACTCCCTCCCAAGCGCACTCCTCCCTTTTTTTCCAACATTCTACTCCCCCTCTCATCGAAGTGAGGGGGGCATCGAGCAGGAGAAACATGTTGAAAATAAATGGTTTGCAGCAGTCTGGTCGGCGATGGTAACAGCAATTAGCTTATATTAGCAGACTTTTTTTCTTCTCGCCAGAAGCGGACGAGTCTTGACGCATGCGAAGGAGAGAAAAGAAACAAGCAAAAGAATCAATAGATGGATATATAGACACGCTTCCCCCCTTTCAAGCAAGAAAATAAGTCGAGAGAAGAAAAGAAAAGAGCAGACAAGACAGCCCCCCTTACGTCCCCAGAAAATAAAAAAGAGGAGACGAAAGAAACAGAACAAAAGTATTAAAGTGGCAAGAGAGAAGAATAAGTGATCAAAGGTCTCATCATCGAGTCTTTCTCATTTGGCTGTCAAAGCCATTCTCATGTCAAATTTCCGAGTGTTTAAAAAAATATTTCCTTCTGGCGAATCGCCCTTCATGATACGTTGAGATTTCATTCCCCCCCCCTTTTTTTTCAAGCCCCCTCCTCCGTCGTACAGTAGCGCGCGTGCTCTATGTGCTCAAGGGCGAAAAAGTTCGAGTCTTCTTCCGCCGCAGTGCGCTCTATGCACTCAAGGGGGAGAAACTGCCGTCCCTGTCGCCGAAATTGACGTCCAAGTGAGCGCCGTCAATCTTGAGAGCTGCCAACTTGTCTGCGCCGGATGCACCACCATCCGCTTCACCGTCCTGTGCTGCCATTTGGGAGTCTTCAAAGCCCGGAGGGCGATGGCGCATCTGTTTCGCCTTGGCCAGGGAGATTGTCTTTTGCTGATACGTCGTCGTGATGGGTTGGGTGTCATCCCGCTCGATTGTCGACTTCATCAAGGCAGCCATCCAGAGACGGCCCTGCTTGAGGTTTGGCACGGCAAAGTAGTGAACCGTCGGCTTGGTAAAGCTAACGCCCTTGGATAGGCCAGCTCGCGGTGGGACGAGTTTGAAGATGAACATGGTATCGTCGCCCTTGTCCACGCCTGCACCATCATCGCCTGCGGGACTGCTGTGACTGCCTGGCATGCTTGGCCCGCCGCCCGCGCCAGTCAGTGTAGCATGTAGTCCGGTCAGCCGCTCGTTATCGGCCGGCAGCACGCGGTGGAAGGAGATGTCAATAAGGCCCTTTTCTTGGTCGTCGTCTTCAGAGTAGTAATAGGCAAGTCGGCGTCCCTTGAGGACAAAGAATCGCGGCTTCCATGTTGTCATCAGGTTGGAGCTCTTCTTCTTCATCCAGCCGTAGTAATCGGCATCCTTCATGGCCACCTGCGGCGATATTTTTAATAAGCCCTGAGTGTAGGCACTCGTTTCCTTCTTGCCCTTCTTTCCGCCCTTCTTGTTGCTCGGGGCCGTTGCCGTGACGGGACTCTTGAGGCCTTCGTGAGAGTCGAGATCGAGGCTTTGTCCTGCGGAAGCGGTGCTGGATCCTGTTCGCACGGGGGAAGGCAAGGGCGGCTCATTAGTCGATAGATCGGCCGATCCCCCCGTCTTGGATCGCTCAAACGTGAGCTTATCCGAAATGGCTCGCATTGCCGGTCGAGTGGCTTTGCCGACCGGCTTGGTCACTGATGAGAGCCAGTCGGCACTGAGGCCCTGGGCCCTGCCGACAACTGGCGACGATTCCGTCTGGGTAGGGCTGACTACAGTATCCAGCTTGGTGACGGCGGGAGCAGGTCCGGTCCTTGGCCGGGGGCGGTGGGCGAACAGAATCGGTCGTATTCGTGGAGGCGTTTCGTTTGTGGGGAGTCGGCTGGATGCCATAGTATTTCTGAGCGGCAGACGGCGCTCCATCCCGGAAAGAATCGACGCTACCGTATCTGGAGTGTCGGGAGAGGGCGGTTGCGCTACGCACTCTCTGCTCGTCCGCGTAGCTCTGCTGAGTCCCGTAGTTAGCGCTATCACGTTTCCGCAAGACATTGCGCTTCCGTCCATCTACCTCAGTGCCGGAAAAGTAGCCCCGGTCCAGCTCGACGGCCGAGTCCTGCAAATCTTGCTCGGATACGCCTAGCATTTCTTGTAGTCCCGTGGAGGAGAGCGGTCTTTGAGGAGTCTGCGAGACAGCGCCGCCCAGGGTCCAGTTTCGATCAAAGGAAGGCTGTTTCTTATGCACGCCATCACCGGCAGAGAGGGTCGCGTTTGCCGATGTCTTGGGCACCGTCGCATTGGAGCCTGCAAGGCGGAATTCGGTCGATGAGTGTCGTCGTGAGTGGTTGAGGTCCCGGATGGACGCTGCCGACGGCCGCTTGAGGTGTGTACGTGATGGGCTCTCCTGAGTGCCGTTTGTTGGGGTCATATGAGCGGCTGGAGAGGCCTTGTTAGATGACTGAGCCAGGGACAGGCGCCTAGCCTGGACGGAGGTGGGTCGTGATATTGAGTTCCCTGTCAGGGTGCTCGTTCGACTTCTCGTCCGTTTCGCGTCCTCGGATCCGCCATCGCTGCCGCGCGTATGCGTGGCGCGCCTTGAATCTGGCTCGTCGACACTAACCTCATCCTGGAGAGCCTTAATCTTCTGCCACGTTTTAAGGCGGCGGCCGACGGAGCCTAGGTCGAAATCCTTGATGAACAGGGAGCTCTGATCCATGCTTAATAACACTTCGCCGGAAATTTCCTGGTCCCTGAAAACCTCGCAGTGGTGCTTCTCCACGCCCTCAGTAAAGAGATATTCGGCCACGTCGTCTGGAGACCAGGCCTCCACCTCGGCGCGACTATGCACTGCCTCTTCTTCTTCGTCCGTCTCTTCTCCTTGGATATACGACATTCGGTGGTCAATCGCAACGCTGTACTCGCTGCCGGAGTCTGTGGCGGCAGCGTTGCCGTGACTGGTGCCGGGCGGCGACTGCAAATGAGTAATGTGCTCGTTGATAACGTTCAAAGTCTCATTGAGAAACTCGTCCTGTCCCGCGCTGTCAAGGGCGGAAATGGGTGATGCTGCGCCACCCAGACCAGACACGGGAGCCGATTCAGCCTTGACCAAGTGCGCTGGCAGAGCAGATGGCATCGCGCTTGAAGACAGAGGCACGGCAGATGAACTGGCCGAGGCGAGATTATTCGCGGTGCCTTGGAGGGATGCTTCTTGTGTAACTTCCACCAGAGGCGATAGCGGTTGTGAGGCAACAAAGGCAGGCGTCGAGGTTGGGTTCGAAACGGCTCTTGGGTTCGGTCGGGTATAGACTAGCGAATTAGCCAGTTAGCACAAGATAGAGTAATCCATCGAGGGGAGGGCGACGCACCTTCGGGGAAGAGGCCAGTATTGTTGTTGGCGACGTGCCGACCCAGGAACCATCCATCGCCAAACTCGTCGTCTCGTTCTAGCAACTCGACTCGGTCTCCCTTCTTGAGGCTCAGCTCATCCGAGCTGCGGGCAATAAAGTCGTCTGCATCAGGGGACTAGCGGTTAGAATCTCGGCGCATTGGCTTGCGGGGGAAGTACGAAGACGTACGGATCACCATCAAGACGTCGCCCACGTCGGGCCGGGCTGGCCCATCGTTTGCTCGCGACGCCATTGTCGATTCGATACGATCCGACCCAACGGACGAACTGGATGGAGGGCAGAGCAGGGCAGAGTCGATGCGCTCGGAGAGTCGAGTCGAGTCTTGTCTCTGTCGTTGGCCGGCTCGCCACCCCTTTGCAGCCGCTTGGACCTCGTCAAGCTTCCGGGGACGGAGGAGGCGAGGGCTGGTACTCCGTGCGGGCAGTTCGCCTTGTGCGCCGTATTCAGCGACCACGAGCAAGAGGGCTGTGCCGACAGGATGGAAGCTCGCTAGGGGATGATTGGACGGCCTGGAGGTTGAAGTCGGGTTGCAAGAGAGGACTTTAGCGTGCTGTGGTACGATTGGGCGGGCTGGTTAGTGGGCGGGAGGCACGCGGCGAATCGCAGGGGCGGACAAGATCTGGTAAAGTCGGTGCCAGAGAGCATGTCGCACCGAGTACGGAGTACCTGGCTGTACCGCCTTCTCCTCGGCGGCTAGCTGGTACCTTGTACCTGGGACCGGCACCGTGCGGTATCGTGTAGGCGACACGGAGCATGGAGGATATTTATAGAGGCGGGCTCTCTTCGCACGTACGGTACTCGTATGTATGTAGTGTGACGGGTCCACAGTGGGGGCTCGTATGTCGCCTAGCAAATGGAAGCGTTGATGGAGTGCATTGCAGGTGATCCATTGTGGTACGTGTACGGGGTGGGTTGGAGTGTATGGGGAATTTGTATACTCCGTACTCACGCTTATGAAGATGAGGAATGTTGTATGCCGGTAGCTGATAGTGACTCTGCAAGAAGAATATAGCGATAGTAACAGGGAGTAGACGCTATATCCGGCTGTCTTTGATAGAGACAGGAGCCAGCCCGTAGCAGATAGCAGCAGATAGTAGAAACTACCAAGATACTACCAGTAGCAGCGGGCGGCAAGAGGGTCGATATTCAAATGCAAGATTCTTTCCTTGATTCTCCTGTCCAACATCAGAGCAGCCGGCCAAAGGCCTCGTAACTGAGCAAGACGGGATGAAGCTCTGAATGCTAAATGCTAAAAGTCCCCTTCCGACTGAGATAGGTAGCATCTAAAGAACTTGAACCCCGCACTGACTTGACCAGATGTCAGTGTACAAGAACAATTCAAAGCTGCTAGGTACGAGTACATGTCCAGAACAGCACTGAAATTTCATCACCTGCACCTTCGTGATGGCCTTGTCTCATCAGCTACCTGCCTGGTCGCGATTTCGACTCATCTGTCAAATGATAAACAATTTTAACCTGATTGCTGGGATTTTGGTAAGTTTGCTTTCCACACCAAGGGAAGAAAACCCTTCGTAAGTGGAAAACAGAACAGTTATTGCGCCTCTACCCAATTCACATATTGCTTTTCGATTTATGGGATACAGGTAGTATTTTCTTTACTTTACCGAGGCCACATGCCCGTAAAACAATTTTGCAGATTGCCTACATGCTGTGAAAATTGTTCATCGCTGTATAGTTGAAATCGTAGAGTCGTCTTGTTTGCGTTTCAGGGAATTCTTCAAGTAGGTAAGAGGCAAGTGCTTGATCAAATGCGTTCCATTCGTTTCATGATTCTTTCAGCCACTACCCAACCTTGGCAGAATAAAGTGCTTATAAGCTTCGGTTCGTAATCAGTACCTGTCTTTATACATCACCTTGGCAACGGAGATTATAAAACCCCCCAGCCGCTCCAGCGAGCACTCTCGTCTATTTATCAAACTCTCCATCATTTTACTATCGACTGTCGGCACTCTTATCCATCTATCAAACTCTCCCTCTTCTTGTCATTTGGTAAAAGCAACGCCCTCCTATTATTTGTTGATAAAGCGGTATCAATGTCAACCGCCAGCAAGACATGTTGGACCCATCTACCAGCAGAGATACGGACATTGATCTTGGAATTCTTGTCAAAGGACGGCTGTAGCCTCGCTGGCTTCGCCACAGTATCGCGAGAATGGCAGATGATCATGGAAAAGCACACCTTTGCAGCAATCACGTTGACACCTGATCGCCTCGCAGATTTCGGTCCCATGATGCATCGTAATCAGGCTCTCGTGCGCTACATATGGCTTTGCTTGGAATTCGAAGAATACGATTGCTATGACTGTGGCCTTGACAGCGTGTGGGGGATCAGCGATGCGGATAATCTCCAAGTCGTGACAACATTCGTGGCGCTGTTCACAACTCTCAGTGCATGGAAACCAAGCGGCCGCCTGGTGCTCGACATCAGCGTTGTTTCTCTTGACGATTCAAAGCACTGGTTCAAGTATCTGACTTTTGTGCCGGATGCTGCCTCTGGCCTGTGCTGCTCTCGTCGAAGCCCAGAGCCTTCTACGTTGTCCAAATGGAGCGAGTACGGGCATGGTTGGATTGGTGGCTGGCGATATTCTGCCCCAAACGCCTTTGCTTTCCACAAAGTCTTTGTTGAGATTTTGGGCCAAAGGCCATTCAACAATTATGAACGAGAAGAAGAGTGGTGGCAGCAACTGCCAGTAGTTCCCGCAGTCACAGCCGTAATGCTACGCCAACAAACCCGCCGGCGATGGAAACCGAGGACCCTGAAATACATGTTTGCCCATTTTCCTAGGCTCGAGGAAGTTCACTACGAGCCTTGGAGGGAATGGACTGGTTTCCGACAGGAGTTGACAGATCAAGGTAAGCGCATCAAGCCAGTTGCTCCCTCTTCGTCACGCTGATCGCAGGCAACCTCGTCTTTGGTGCAAGGTAGGTCTCACATCACTTTTCGAATCGCTCACCTCTAGACAACTACGGAAGCTTGTACTCTTTGAGAACTTCAATGCACAGTACCTTGATGAGTTTGTAGACTGTGACCCTGTTCGCATCTCGACTTCTGAAGTCAGCCGCGCAGTCGCAAAGGCCAGTCTTGCGCTCGAGCACCTCTCGGCGTCGTTCATGGTGGATGCCGGCTATTTCTTCCAGGCTTGCGAGCCTTCTTGGACGTGGCCCAACCTGACTTGGCTTGCGATGACTTCAGGGCTGCTTGCACCCGATGAGAGCGCCCTGGACGTCGACGACATGCTCATGGCAGCATCAGCCGCCGCCATGAAAATGCCAAATCTTCAAGTAATGGAGATTTGGAACGGACAGAAGAGACTGGCGATGCTTTTCAGATACCAGCGGGCCAGGGGAGGGCAGCCTGCTGTCATCACCCGGAGAGGAACGCGGGAGATTGACCTGGCGCCTGCTGTGATGCGGGCTTGGGAAGACGTCGCACGGGAGCACCGTTGCAGCGGCTGCGTTGTTAATACGGGGTTGATGGATGTTGGCCTTGTTGAGTCGCATGGCGACGCGATTCATTATTTGCGGCTTTCCAACCCAGTGATTCGGCCTATTTCGTTGCAGCAGATTCGGACGGAACACAGAATTCGGACGGCAAAGCAGAAATTACCCATGTAACTGATGGCTTGGCGTTTGTTCTCAGCGGGCAACCACTTGATCAATCTCAGTCAGTTTGCCATGCCATGGATCAACATGAACAACTGCCAGCTCTCCTCCATGTTTACAAATTGCTACGAGGTTGATGAAGCTTGAATGGTTTCGCAGCCCTGACTTTGAGTTACTCGGCCGATCCCGAGATCAGATACTATACCCGACCGAACCCACAGCACCAGACGATTCGACTCCCACCTCAACTGCCAACTTGGTTGCCTTGCAGCCGCCGTGTCTGTGCCCCCATGTCCCATATTGATTGGGCAACTGCATTTCAATCTCTGCCGCTCCAATGTGTTACCAGGTATGTAGGCCTAGCCACTCCCTTGCATGTGTTACTCCACCATGATGCCGTCCCTGATGCTCGCACAAAAAAGGTCTGATGGA
Source organism: Trichoderma pleuroti (assembly GCA_001721665.1). Taxonomy (NCBI): domain Eukaryota; kingdom Fungi; phylum Ascomycota; class Sordariomycetes; order Hypocreales; family Hypocreaceae; genus Trichoderma; species Trichoderma pleuroti. Next base: position 20,772 of record MDJU01000486.1, read on the forward strand.
ATTGAAGCCCAGCAATGGTGACCCCCGCCCACCTAGGCACAGTCTACAGAGTGTTTTTGGCTGTATAGACAGCCTGAAGCAGCTCTCTTTGGCCCCTTGTCGCTTCGATTTCCGTCTGCCCTTGTTCTCAGTTCACCGGCTGTTGGTATATACCTATAGTACTGTACATGTAGGTACGCGGACAATAGCGCAGCGGCTTCAACTCAAAACCGGGCTACTGCACTCCGTGCGGGGCACAGTGTCCTAAACCACCTCAGCTCTCTGTCTTGGCGGCATGCAGCAGCTTAGCCACTTGCACGAAAAGACCCCCGGCGATGTGAGGCCGCTTACAGCAAACAGCTAGCAGTCTGAAAGATCCATGGATAGGTACATACATGTACCCGGCCAGCATGACTAATGCCCCCCTGATTGCCAAACGTCAACTGAGAGGTGGAACTCGATGCTGTCCATGATGTTGACACTCGCGAGGTACATCCATCCGTGGACGAGCTGCATGGGCTACAGCATTGAGATGTGGTGGAGTTGGGCATGAGGACTGGAGCATACATACATGTATGTACATGTACGCATGCGGTGTCAACCAACATGGATTGGGACATGTTGGGTAGAGAGCCGGCATGAACCCTGGCATATATAGCATGTAGGAATATGCGTTGCTACCTGGCAAATATTATTCATGTCTGCTATAAGGCGAGTGATGGCTGCTTTGATTCGTCTGTAGGGGCCTCATTAGCGACTGCCGGAGCAGAGGAGAAAATATCCATGGGCAAGGCAGCCAAGACACAATCCCTGCCATGGATACGCCACCATGCAAGCTGCTCGACCTCTTCATTTCAGAGGGCTCCCTTTGTGTAACGTCGCCTACCGGCATACATGTACTGCTGTTCAGGTGGCCATTCTGTGCGGGAGCTGGCTGGTGGAAGCAATGGTCCGTTTTGCAGGGAGAGAGGGCCTCAGCATACAAGTGACATGGAAGCCGTCATTATATTCTCCGCCTCGTGCCACTCTGCCTAGGTGTTTTGAGCGGCCGGAAAGCATGACATGTATATACTCCGTACAGAAGCAACTGGAATGTCCTGCGCGCTCCTCATATGCATGGCAACGGCCATGGACTGCATGCTGCCCTCACCGCTCAACACGCAAGCCTCCAGTCCCAGTGCTTGTGCGTATGTTCTCGCAGGAGCCGGATGTTTGTCTCGCTGCATGGCTTGCTGTGGCTGCATGGAAAAAGGAAGAAAAAAAGAGGGAGTATGACAAACAGTGCATGGGACTGAGATCCCTGCAAAGCCGCCTTCAGCTCTGGCACTGCACTGCGAACACGTCGGCACAGGCATCCCGCTCAGAAGGGCACAAAATGTCCTGCCAAAAAGCTCCGCGGTGGCGCTGGCTCTCTCATGGATGTGCAGTTGGTGTGAGGCGGCACGATCACATCTTAGACATTGTAGGTAGTAATTGCTACCAGGTATCTGGGTATAAATACAGGTATTCGGGTCCTGTCGTCTTCATTCTTTCTTGTCCTTCTCTCTTCTCATCTCCTTCCTCGTCTACACAGCTCGTCACATGTGTTTACATGTACATGTACATGTACATGTACTGGCCTGATTTGAATGTGACTTGCTCCCTCCTCCTGCTTCTTTATACCAACCCAACCCAACCCATCCAACTCCCGACTGCTAGTCTTGCTGCAAGGATCCATCTGCCAAGGTGATACTACAGTCAGTCCAACTAGTATGTCTGTCTATTCCCAAAGGCCATGGATGCTCTGCTTGCGGGGCTCAACTGACAGTCGCTTCCCGCCAACAGACTCTCAACTCAACCAACCGTCATGCCTCCAAAGCCGGGGGCCAAACAGATTCGCAAGCCGGCACCGCGGAAGCGCAAGCCTACCACCGTAAACCTGCAGCTGGCAGTTGGTCAAGGCATTGATTATACGGCTGCTGCCGTCAATGCCGGTGCTGCTTCTGCCATGCCTCCGCCCTTCTTCGCCCCTGTGCCTGGTTCCGCGTCGGCACCAATCTCAGATGCACCCATGGCACAAGAATATGTAGACATGTATACTACACTGCCCCCTTCTTCTTCCCAGAGGTACGAGCCGAGTTTGGCATTTCACACATCACTTGGCCCCTTTCTCATTTCCCACTTCCTCTGTCTTTTTTCTTCTCCTTTATCAATAGAGTCTTCTGTCACTCTTGGCCATTTCCTTGCAATCTTGTCTCCAGCACCCAGCAGAGCTCGTGCCATTTAGACTCTTCTGTCTACATCCGCTAACAGATATCCATGTGTGCCAAATAGCACTTGCTCCGTGTTGCCATCTCCGTCTCTCACAGATGAAGCGAGCCCGGCGTCGGCTCACGGCCCAGCTGAGCCATACGAACAAGCAACGGCGGCGCCCACAGAAACAGCAATGGTCTTGTCTTCGACTCATGAAGGCACTGGAGCCCATCAGACCACGGGTAGCCAAAACGGCGCCGCCCAAAGACGAGCTCAGGAATGGAATCAGCCCACGCAAGAGCCGCTTCCTCTCCATGCAGCCCTAATTTGGGCCACGAGAGTGATTCGAAACCGACTCAAAGCCATCAAAGAAGGCAGAACCCCGGCCAGTGATGCTGATAGAAGTCGATACAGCCTACTGCTAGCAGCTTGTCACGAATTGGATCCCATTTTCCTTATTCTTCATCAACAGTGCAGTTGCTGGAGGTTGGACAGAAAAAGGGCATATGCAGCCTTGGTCCCCATGCCTCCTGAACTCATTGATGTAGCCTTTGGTGAGCTCTGCAATGTCTTTGGTGATGATGGGCAAGTAACCGACCTGCATTTGCAATGGTTCTCAACCTTTCCTAGATTTGAAACCGTTGTCGGCCTTGACCGGGCACACATCCAAGCCAAGGATTTCATTGTCGCGTTTGCCGTGAACTGGCCAAATCTGAGGAAACATCTCCTATCTCAGATGATACCACCGATGGCGTATCAAATCCGTGATGACCTTAAATGTGCGTCAAACACCACCTCTGGTGCAATATTCACGCGCATCCGCAGAGCAATCGGGATTCCGGATGGTCCACTATCCTACAGGATCAACAATCTCTTCAAAATGGACAATCGCCAAGAGCTCGCCTTCGAAGAACAGAGCGTCCCGCAGGAGGAGATGGACAGAGTTCGCAGCACCATGTTGGTGACTTACAGGGCAATCATCCAAGAGGCCCAGAGACAAGCCCGTCCGCCAGGTGAGTCACTGTCCTGTCTTTTGGGATGGGCGGGTTGACGACATGAGACTGACAGCTGTGATTGTGTGTAGGTGCCGTCATGTCAGCTGCGCCAGCTGTCAACATGAACCCATTCCACGCAATGCCACCACTTGCCTCACCCAATCACGCCAACACCAATATAAACACAAACACAAACACACACATTCACCAGCTGGCGGCGCCGCCTCCAGCAACAGCCGCCTTCACAAGGTCCCCCCCAGAGCCAAGCGCCCCAGACCATGAACCATCAACCTCACCCAGCCCCTCCACAGCCTTCAGGTCCTCACCAACAACCACAGCATCTCGAAAACCCTCGGCCCTGCAGTTCACCCGCGCCTCAGCCTGCTGCGAGTTTCCAAAACCAGCCTCAGCTTCAGTCTCAGCTTCCACCTCAACCTCAATTTGCCCCTCGAAGTTCGTTTGGAACCCCAACTTTGTTGTGGGCATCGTTGACTTTTTCCGGCCTCCCGAGAGGCACATGGAATCGATTGCGGCCCTGATGGAGACCGCAGGGGCCACCGTGGAGGGCATCCGGGAGCAGACAC
>MDJU01000487.1:0-24225 GCA_001721665.1 Trichoderma pleuroti
CTGTGCAGTGCACAGCTTTCCTTTTTACTACAGCGGGGCAAACCTGTGCACTGCACAGGAACAGCTTTCATGGGGGGGGGGGGCACAGCTTATGTGTATACTCGGCGCCAAATGGGCGGCACAAGGCAAGGCAAGGCAAGGCGCGGGCGTTCCCCAAGCCATGTGGAATTGCCGGCTCCCCACGGCGCGCGTCTGGTCTGGCTCAATATTCCGTAGTGTAATATGGCTTGGTTGATTGGGTTGCAGGCGTGGGGCCCGCGGAGCACGGAATTTGGTGATGAAAAACGGGGTACGGAGTAAATGAATGACAAAGCCTTCTTCCCAATTCCCATCTCAAGCGGCTCTTGACGAACCCCGTCAGCAACCTGCACCATGCCTCATGCCTGTTCACGCAGACAGCGAGCAGAAGCCACTCCCAGACAACAAGAGACTAGGGACACCAAAGAGCTCTTGGCTTCTGTTTTGATCTCATCTAATGGATATCTTGGTTACATTTCTCATTATACCGTTGATTTCCCCCCCCCCTCGCAAACTCTACGCCCCGTGAGCAGGCAGAATCGTGCCCTCGCAGTCGCCAAACCCGATCCGCACTCCGTTCTTCTCGCAGTATCCTCGCATGTTCAGGCTATCGCCATCTTGGATGAAGCGACGTACCCCGCCCTTTTCAAGCTGAACATCGACCTTGCCACCTTCGGTCATTTCAAGCAAGCTGCCACGCTCCCGAGGCTCTGAGCCGCTAATGGTTCCCGAGCCCAACAAATCTCCGGCCCTGAGAGGACATCCGCCAACGGTATGGTGCGTTATCATCTGCGGGAAGGACCAGAGCAGATTTCGGCCGCTTGTCTTGGACAGGTCGACGTGGTCGCCGTCCGCAGCTGTGACACGCATCATGTTAGTACTTGCTGACGAATGTGACTGAGGGGAGGGAGACGTGTCACTCACTTGTAAGGCCGACTTCGAGCTGAATGTCAAACACGCTCTCCTTCTGCGTCTCCTTGAGGTAATCCTGAACAGGGGTATCATTCGGCAGCGGCTGAGCTCGGAAGGGCTCCAGCGCATCCGCGACAACAACCCAAGGGCTGATGGTTGAGCCAAAGTTCTTTCCGTTGAACGGTCCGAGGGGCACATATTCCCACGCCTGGATGTCGCGAGCGCTCCAATCATTGAGCAGGACAAAGCCGAAGATGTACTCCTCGGCCTTGCTGATGTCGATTGACTCGCCCATCTCATTGGGCTTGCAGATGAAGCAGCCAAGCTCCAGCTCAAAATCCAATCGACGGCAGGCAACCGTCGTCGGCTCCTTGGGGTTCGCCGCTGGGTTGGGCAGGATCTGGCCTCGGGGTCTGCGGATAGGTGTTCCAGACACGACGATGCTGGATGCGCGGCCGTGGTATCCCACTGGTAGGTGTGTGTAGTTTGGCTGCAGGGCATTGTCCGGGCCTCTGAACAGGACGCCAACTTTGTAGGCGTGATGGTAGCCGGCGTAGAAGTCAGTGTAGTCTCCAATCTGCATCGGCAAGTGCATCTTGACTTTCTCGACCGGAATCAGGACCTTTTGCTTGAGCGACTCATTGTCCTTGAGAAGCGCCGGCACATCTGTGGATTGACTTAGAATGCGCTGGAGATCACCTCTCACGGCACGATGAACTGCGCGTCCACGCTCAGCAAAGGCGTTTAGAGACGTCTGTCCGAAAACTCCCTCCAGGTCACGCAGCGAGCCCAGCTGCTGCTTCGCCTGCTCATCGCCGGCGAGTGCCTCGAGGTCAATGACGAAATCGCCAATTCGCGATGCGGCGCGGGGCTGCGAGCCGCCCTCGGAAAAGATGCCAAAGGGCAAGTTGTGGATCGAAAAGTCGCCGTTCTTGTCCAGCGGGACCCAAGAAGTTTGTGAAGCCATCTTTGATTCTACTCTGCGACTCGTTCTTCGTTGATCAAGAGAGAAATGCGAAAGAAAAAAAAACTAATTGAAGAAGAAAGTTAAAAAAAAAAAAAAGGCAGCTTCAAGCTTTGAGCTCTGCGATTTGTTTTCAATCGGCATATGAAAGGCGGGATGCAACGGGGCACTTCCGCGTTTGTGGGGAAGAGCCGAGAAAACCCGCCCGCGCCCGGCAGCAGTTCCGAAGGGGCGGATTCGGATTCGGAAATGGTTGCGTTTCCAAGCTCTCGACTCCGTGCAGGAGAATGAATGTTGCTTTCGTCGTCTTATTGTTAGTTGGTAATATTTGATTATGGTGCAAGATTTGGAATCATGGACTTACAAATACGGAACAAAGGTGGAAAGGTGGAATTCCGGCGCTCCCACTACGATCGGGACTACTCAGTAGAGCGGGAGCGTCCAGTCCAAGACCTGGAGAATGAGATGGTTGAAAGGATGCAAAGTATGGAATGCAATGCATAAGAAAATATAGCCGTCGTATGCAAGACTTGCAGAATCAAGTAGACATCACGCATCACCAACAATAAGAAAATAATGTGAAATGAGTTTTATTAACACAATGTATCATGTCCAAGCCGGCTGGTTCCTCTTCCAGCCATCTATCAATGCCAGTATATAAGAAAAATCCCCTCTTCTTATTTAAACAGCCGTAATCCGGTGTCCTCCTTGTACAGAGCCTCCATCTCCTCATCCTCGCTCTCCTCCTCGTTAAGCTCCATCTTCTGGCCAAACAGAGTTCCAAAGAAGCGATCAATGGCCTCCTGTTCCCAGCTTCTCCTGTCCTCAGACGCCATAAAGTTCTGCAGCTTCTCGTGCACTGTGAATCGCATCTTTCGTCCTTTGCTCGCCTTTCGGTCCACCACCTTTCGGGACTTGGCCTCTTTGTTGGCGGTAAGCATCACCGAGGCCACCGCGCTAGACTGCTCTGCGGCGGACTCTACTGTGCGTTGATCCACAAGCTCCTTTAGGAGGAGCTGGTAAAAGTCGGCATCGTCATAAATGTCCTCGCTCTCGGTAATCTTCTTGGAGGCTTGAACTGGTGCGCAAGATCGAGGGACTCGAGTGCGTTTGACAAGCCGCTCATCCGGATTGGCGAGCTGGTCTTGCAGGGCACTGATGAGCGTCTTGGGCTTTGCGCCAAGTCTGCTTGCTGGCGCGGCCGCATTCACGCTTTGCACCTTGCGAGACCATTTATCCAGTCTGTCCTCTCGGAACCTGACGGCCCTTTGATCATCCTCCTGAATCTGCTCCCAGATTTGCTGGTTGGAAAGGTCAATCTCCATTCGCTTGCGTTTGCTGCCGGCGGCTGTGGGAGGAGCCAAGTTTTCTCGAAGGTCGCTGATGGTGTTGAGCAATTTGATAGCAGCTTCCTCAGCAGCTTCGTAAGCCTCCGTCTCTGAGCTTGAGTCTGAATCCAGCGTGGGAAAGGTATTCGCCGCAACGAGTGCCTTTTGGAGTCGGATGCGCATGTTGAGTAGCCCGTCGTAGATTTTCCTCTGCTGCTGAATAGCCATTCCCTTTTGGACTTCGGTCTGGTTTGATGATGGCGTTGCCGAGGAAGGTTTGGCGCTTCGCTTGGCTGATTCTTCGTCCTCGTCATCCTCCTCGTCATCGTCTTCCTCATCCTCATTTTCATCATCCTCTTCCTCTTCTTCATCCTCCTCCTCGTCGTCTTCATCGGAAGTTCCATTGCCATTCAACAAGGCATCAAGACCATCGTCCACATCTTCATCCTCATCCTCATCTTCTTCTTCTTCTTCTTCTTCTTCTTCTTCAGAAGCAGACATAAAGTCCGCCGCAGAGGCTCGCTTGCTCTTGGGCTGCTTAGGCTTTGAGCTGCCCCGGAATACAAATGCGTCCAATCGTTCATCATCAGATTCCGCCAGAGCATTATCGCTACTGATTTCCGAGTCGCTGGCTTCTGCTGTATCAGCAACCAAGTCGGCCGTCTCTGGGTCATCAAATTCGGCATCTTCATCCTCCTCCTCCTCTTCGTCATCGTCCTCCTCTTCCAGAGCCTGGCGCGAGACTCGAGATCCTCGGTATTGGCGGCCCAGAGAAATCCCCTCCTTCTCTCGAAGCTTACTACGGCCGACCGTCACGTAGTGCTCGGTGCCAGCACGCTCATCTTCGCTCAAGCCACTTCCATTGTCATTGTCGCTGTTTCCATTGGCTTCAGGATCGTAGTCTAAGGCGCATTCATTAGTATTCAATGCTACAGCAAAAGAATAAATCCCATTTCACAATACCTTTGGCTAATTCCTCGTCCGGATCTTGGAAATCCTTTGCGCGTCCTTTTGCTTTGGCCATTGTAGATGTGGTTTGGCTGTTGGCTTGAAAACGAGTCTTGACACCCCACGCTGGGAATTTTTCTGCCATCAATGGGTGTTCTTGCAAGTTCTAAACTTTTAGGCGGTGGATGGTGGCAGAATATTAGCCTGCACTGTCTTTGTAACCAGACCCGAAAAAGCGCCAGCGCTGCTGATAAGTGGGCCATCTATTTGTATGGAGTACGAACATGAAGTAACAGTGCTGGGTAGCATCACATCAACTCTTGGATGAATTAACATTGGATCTTGCTCACGTTGATTGGAGAGTGCAGACAGGCCATCAACAGAGTGTTGCAGCGATACAATGACTTTCGCCAATTGAGACTTCCTACAGCCTCCCCTCTTGAGTTTCCTTGCATCATTCTCAAGTTTCCTCAGTAAATTTCGGCCATGCGCTCTTCGCCCTCGCTGCTCTTTCGAGCTGTAAGAGCTCTCCAACACGAAAATCCCTTGGTCAGTTGTTCTGTATTGCTCACCAAAAACGACCTCGAGTTAACAAAATCTCAGGGTCTTCCCCGATCAGGCACTCCTCCAAGCTGGCCAAAACGGCCTCAGAAGCGGAAGATTGCTGGCGTAGACAAGGTCATTGCGGTATCCTCCGCCAAAGGTGGTGTTGGCAAAAGCACCGTTGCTGGTATGTGGCTAAATTGCAATGTACAGTTCTAGATATATGACAGGCTTACAAGTGAGATAGCAAACCTATCGCTAGCTTTTGCTAGACTAGGATTCCGCGCCGGGATACTAGACACAGATATTTTCGGCCCATCCATTCCTACCTTGTTCGATCTATCAGGAGAGCCCAGACTATCCAACAGTAAGAAGGCCATCATTGCCTGCATACCCTTTTTACTAACACACCCCAAGACAATCAACTAATACCCTTGACAAATTATGGCGTCAAGACAATGTCGATGGGCTATCTGGTGGGAGAGAGTGCCCCCGTCGTATGGAGAGGGCCAATGGTTATGAAGGCGATTCAGCAGCTTCTTCACGAAGTAGACTGGGGCGGGTTGGATATCCTTGTTTTGGATCTGCCTCCCGGAACAGGAGACACGCAGTTGACCATTACTCAGCAAATCATCTTGGATGGTAGGCAGCTACTTCTTGATCGCATTGAGCACTGTTACTCTTTTCGTCTCAGATACTGATTGGCACAGGATCCGTCATCATCACTACACCACATACTTTGGCAACAAAGGATGCAGTCAAGGGCATAAACATGTTTAAAACAGTTGGCGTCAATATCCTCGGCGTGGTTCAAAACATGTCGCTGTTTAATTGCCCACACTGCCATCAGGATACTCATGTTTTTGGATCAAACAAGAAGGTTGAGAAGCTGTGCCAAGAGCATGGGATTGACTTTCTAAGAGACATTCCTCTTCATCCCAACATTGGCGATGACGGGGAAAGGGGGAAGCCGACTGTCGTCTCTGAACCATCCAGCGAACGAGCATCGGCCTTTCTTGATATAGCTAGAGCTATTTGCCCCAAGATTGACCTGAAGGAGGTCGGGAGCCATAATCACTAACTTTCTTTCTCGACACGGTAACAAATCTAGACGGCATATTCGGGGATTTCAACATCGTCTGATGAAATGTGGTCGTTGAACCTGCCATCGTAACTTAGCAATCCATTGCTGATCCCAAAGGGGGGCCTGTTCTTGGATGAAACATGTGGTGATTTGCCAAAGCTGTCAGATTGCAATCAATATTCCCATAACTTAATGCTTCTCGTGAACCGCGATGTCAATGTTCTGGTGTAAAAAAAAAAGCGAAATGCTCAACGGTTAGCCTCTGCCACAACGTATTGCAAGGCAAATTACCGCAGTATCAACAATAATTTCCCAACTCCATAACGCCTCTGAGACCTCTGTTGAGATCTTCCTCATTGGCCCAAATCCTCCTGCACTGGCTCTTCTGGGCAAAGCACTTAATCGAGCTCTTCATTAACCTGGTAGACATGACGACTACGGGTAGGGTCCTTTCTCATTGCTTTGCCAGAGCCAGTGAAGCCAACTGGAGGAGGGCAATTAGCGAGATTTCATATCAAGAGGTCGAATGTAGAGACTTACCTCGTCCGTGGATTCCCTCGGGCGTGCGAAACATGGAGTCCTTCTTGTTAGATTTGCCAAACTTTGATTTGGCATTAAAATCTTGCCATTTTGACTTGCCAGCTTCCAATTCCTTGGTGGCTTTGATCTTCTTGGGCTTGGGTGCCTTGGCAGCATCCTTTTCTGCCTCAGACTCCTTTTGCGCCTCTGGGTACATTGTAGCGCCAGCCGAACTGACGACGCCAGGGGCCGGCGCTGTGGCCACTGGGGCAGCAGACGTCGAGGGGGGAGCATCGGCCTTTCGCTTGTTAGAGATTGGGCGAATATCTCTCGACCTGAGAGTGTCCGTAGTGTCGTAGGTCTTGAACTTGACAATGTAGATGGGATCGGTGGATGATCCAGTGATGGACGTGATGCGCGCCGGATAGAAGGCCTTGTCGCCCGAAATCCACTTTGCCAGAACGGTATCATTTACTTGATAGTTGGCAGGGGCTTCTTCCTTTTCCTCGACCGGTGGTGCTGCCTTTTTGAAGGCTGGGTGGTTCTCTTTGGACCACTTGGCTGGCTCAGGAGGTGGCGCGGCTGGTTTTGCTTCGGGTTTGGGAGCCTGCTTCGATTTCAACTCGGCGATATTTTCGTCGAGAAGATCAACGAATTCCTTCAGCTCGTTATGGAGAGCCTTGAGCTCAACGTTGTCGGGATCATCGCGGATCTGGCCAAGAACAAGGTCCAGCTAGATTTGGGTTAGCAGCGGGCCGTGGAAACTATCAACAGGGCGGCATAGAGGCTTTCGCTCATACTTGTTCCTGGTACGTTTGTCGCTCTGCTTGGATCTCTGCGATGGAAGACATTGTTGAGTCCTTTGCCGAAGAGTTGCACTGGGATTTGTAGCTGGATAAAAGGATGTTTACATGGGGTGTCGCGACACCTTTGGAAGTTCAAAAAGTTGGCTAAAGCTCAAACTCCGGCTGCGTGATGGCCATTCTACCTGTAACAGATTTGTGGGGCCGACCTTATCAGAGATTATGACGAATCGCAATAGTCACGTGATGTTTCATGATCGCGGCAATTGGGCTTGGAAGATCTAGATCCACGATTCTCATCGCACTGTGGTGCCTTTTCTGGGCGAGTTGATGCTAAAACAACCTCAATTCATCGAGTCAATGGTTCTAGCATGGTAACGATGCACTCAATCTTGTAGTGCATCTTGGCTTGGCCGTGATCGAGCAGCAATGGCTTTTGTGGCTTACATTTCCACCACTCCGGGATCGGGGCCGCAATCAAGAATACGCGTATTGGAACGATTCATCTTGATGGGCCTTTGTTCTCCAGTACTCCGTACTCCGTGCCATCGCCAAATACACCAAGCAGCGGCGTCTCCCTGCGCTAGCAGGAAAGGGGAGCATGACAATGAAACGTTTCAGACAACCCAACGTCATTGCTACGTGGTGAACAAGGGTTATGCGGGGAGAATAGCTGATGTGTCCATGGCATGGGAGCCGGGATTGAGCATCTCGAGGATATTGGGCAACGACGCGGACAGCTTGGGCAATTCTAGGCAGCAGCTACATCGTATCCGGTCGAGGATCCCTCATCTCGAACGGGGCTTCTACTGTAATTGCCACGGACGTACGAGTACAAGGTGCAGTAAAGCCGGGATCTCTGTTCACACGTTGTTTGTCATCGTCCAAGCGCAAATTATGTATTAGCAAGCCTCGTTCATGTACACGTCCAAAGTAATGCGCAACGACTCCTTCACCGGTGCGCCACAATCGAGACACTTGAACCATTCAATGGAGCTGGATTCGCCATTCCTGGGGGAGCGAGATTAGATAGTCGTACCGTACGCTGCACTACCTGATGCGGCCCAAGCGCAGCGTGGAACGCCAAGGAAGCACAGAGGAATCCGAAATGGAGCAGAGACAACAAGTATGACGCAAGTTATGCTGATGAACAAGGTGGTGAATTAGAGCTAAGACATTGTCTCTTTGGCGGACATTCCAGCGTCCGGACCCAGAAAAATAACCAAGCGAGAGGGAAAAAAGCTGGGAACGGGGAGAAAAGGAGAGAGGGTTGGAGTGTACGGAGTAGGTTTGGTGTAGTCTCGAGTTTGTTTGCATTATACCGAGCGATGGGGAGTTGATGTTCCTAGATTGCCCGTACCAAGCAACAGTACAGTACAGTACAGTACACACGGCAATTGGCGACAGAAACAAGCTTGCCTTCGTATTGGAAGCGGATGCATCTGACGGGCCACGAGCAAACAGAAAAGCAAGCGGCCACCGACTCGAGAGCCTCAACCACTGCGCAGCCTCGGCCACCCTCCATCTCCTTGCCTCGTCGTTGCTCAAAGTCCCGGTCCAGCGGTCTGTCTCGGGAACGGCGACTATTCCTGTATTAGGGCATGACAATTGCACTTTGTTCAACCCTCCTCCACCTGCCGCGAGCAGCAAACGCATCGCACTTTTTTTTTTCTCCTTGTCCTTTATACTTTGACTTTCCCTTTTCCATCGGCCTCTAATACCCACCGTCTTTCTTTCCATCTCTCTTTTCCCATCTTCCATCTTCCATCTTCCATCCCCCATCCCCCATCCCATCACATCGCATTCCTTCCGGTCCATCATCCCTCCATCCGCAGCCAATTCGTGCTCCCTGCAGCCCGACCATACAGTACGAGGTGGTTGCTGTTACAAGGCGCTGCCGTCAATTGACCCCCCCTGGACACTCCGGAAAGCCGCCTGTCGCATCGCGTCGCTTTGAGCCGACATCAACCACCCTTTCTAGCCATTCACACGTGTCTCACCCTCCACCAGGATCCCGTCCGGCCCAGGGCACTTGCAACGGCCGTCGAAAAGCATCGTGTCGATACGCCGCAGCGCTGCGCATTGCGGGCAATCGCCACGAGACGAGGCTCGTCTGCGGCAGCCTCACGACAGCCAGCAAATCCGGCCCAGCGCGGCCCCAGACAGGACAGGACAGGACAGGACAGGACAGAGGCAAGGCCGCCAGCATGACTTCCGAGAGTGACCAAGACAGCGCATCTGCATCTGCAGCTGCATCGGCCGGCCAATCAAAGCGCCCTCCCCTCAACCATCACGCCAGCGACCACAGCGACGCCAACACAGTCGCCTCTTCGGGCCATGCGCCTCGCCCCAAGCACCAGAAGCACCACCACGTTGGCCGCCTGCACGGACGAGTGCCGTCTGCCAGCAAGGGCCTGCACAAGCACAACCACAGCTCGTCCAGAGTCAATCTGAGGAAGCAGGGCTCGCCCACCGACCTCGAGGGCCAATTCGCCCAGCGCCCACTGCCGCACCGCCGCGCCGCCAGCGAGGTCAAATTGCCTCAGCAGGACCCGGCGCCACCCTCCCCAAGAGCCTCTCGCAGAGCAACCTGAAGCGCAACCGGTCGCATGTCGAGATCAGCAAGCGCACCAAGTCTGCCGACAAGCTGAAACGCAGCGCCAGCGGAACCGGCATCCACAAGCCCGCCAAGTCGCAGGTCCATTTCGATCTCGGCTCAGACGACCCGGAAGACGAATGGGTCGACGCCAGCGGCTCCAACTCTCCCTATCTGTCGCGAAAGGGCTCGCTCAACAGCAGCACGCATTCCTCCTATCCCCCAGGCAGTAGTACGGCAAATTCTCGCCCGCAGACGCCGAGCGCGTTGGCCGCGCCGCCTGAATCATCGTCACCACCTGCTCGCAAGGAAGCAGAGCGAAGGGACTTTCCCACGACGCGACTGCTGCAGAGAACCTTGCACGGCGCTCCGCCTCAAATGTCCACCGACATGGCCAAGGCGACTCCCGTGCACTTGTCGCCCGACTCGACCAGCCACGAGCCCTCTCCGCCGACAGAGAGCCAGGAGGATGGCCTTGTTTCGCGTTTCGTCGAAGTCCCCAGCTCCGGCCTCACCAGCGAGGGCTCGTTCTACAACCCTATCCGTGGAGGCGGCTCCCACCGATCCGAGGACCTCCCGCTACGAGCACATTCAATGGCCAACCTATCAAGATCACACGATTATCCCAGTGAAAGCACTCTCGCAATCGAGAGTGAAAACAGCGCCCTGGTGCCCAAGCCTGCCAGGAGAACAGCTGCACCCTCGGCGAATACGTCGCGGACGCAGCAGAAACTGAACCTTCAGCGAGCCAGCTCGTCACTTGAGCCTGGGCAAGTAGCCCCGGGTGTTGGCGGAGTCGTAGGAGCCGGGCCTCTCATTGGCATCGGAGACCCAGGACACGATGGAGGCAACAGTCGGGATCCTCGCGTTGGCAAGCTCCTAGAGCGTACAGGCATGGAATACCTGGTTGTCCGACGGCATCAGAACCCGGTCGTGCGATCGTTGAATCGTCTAAGCCAATTGCCGGGTTTGGACAAGAACAAGAGGATTCCGCGCTCCAATACCGGCTCTACCACGGCTAGCAAAAGATCAACAGACCTCACCGCTCGTCACATTCGAAACATTAGCATGCCCGAAGGACGCCAGGCGCTCCCCGTCAAGCGGACAGGATCAGTGAAGATCAACGGCGCAGGCTCTAGCTACGAGGGAGACGACATGAACCGACTGAGCGAGAGACTTAGCGGCTCTAGCCTCGTCGGGGGTGAGGAGGAGGATGGGATGACTGCGCTCCTTCGGAACCTTTGGGAGAAGCCAATGGATCTCAGCGCCAGCACAGATTGAAACAAGACGAACACCAATCATGTCAAAGGGTGTCAGCAAGTATATATGGCAAACACGACACGGTGACGCCACAAGAGTTTAAACGCTAAACAAAACTGTCTCATGATACAAGGCTCTCTTTGGTGGCGACGATGACTTTTTTTTCTTTTTTTTTCTTCTTCTTTTCGAGCCGATCAACTCGGAAACGACACTTTCGGCTGCGTGCTGGGCGTTTGTAGGAAATACTGTAGAAACACCAGCTCGGTTTGGGACAATATCCTCTTGTTTTTTCGTATGGGTTATGTTCATAGGTGCCACGGATTCGTTTTGTAGAGCGTGGTGAAAGCATTATGGGGGGAAACATGATTCGACTTTTTAATGAAGGACAGTCTGGGGATGGATACACCAATACACACGTTTTAATAGCTCATTTCTTGTATGAAAATTCAACACAACAGTGATATCCCGTGTTCTTGCCAGCATGTGGTCTCCTTGTTGATTAAGTGTATCTCGTATGTTGAGAATTATTTTACAAGCAATGTACTCGTATATGATGCTTGAGGCAAAACACATGTGCACATTAACCATGGAAATCTATTTACTATACACTAACGCCTGTTCCATTCATGATAAAATACTCGTCCAAAAAAGCACAGTCATTAATTTTTTGAGATGGGAATTGGCAAACCACTTTGCGTAAAGAAGCAATGCAGCAAGAAAAAGCTCACTTAGCTCCAAGGCTTAACGGCGTTGTGGCGAAAAAACGGCTGCGGGTTCTGCTCTCGCTGGTCGCCGCCAATGGCCTTCCACCACACATCTGTGCTCCATCGGATGATGCGCTCGGCGCTTCCTAGAGGCGTGGCCGCGGGACGGACATCCAGGTAGAAGACGGGCTCGCCGGTGGGCTCCGGCTCTCCAGAGTAGTAGTCGATGACGTATCGGATCTCCTTCTTTTCACCATTGACGTTTCGGGAGACGTACCAGTCATGGCGGTCGAATGGGAGGTCAGTTCTAGTCACTTGTTAGCTTTCATCGTTTCCCATTCTGTATACGAGTGGTAAAAAGGTCGCCATCTTACCCAAACTTGGCAGGGTAGATCCAGCCTAGGACCTGCAGCATCGTGGCCTTGGGAGTGAGGTCCTTGGGTCGTCCTTGGAAGCGGATGAGGGTTGGGCTGACATCCACTCCATCCCAGTTGCGATCCAGCTCTTCTGCCGAGTGCGCCTCTCCTCGCTTGCAGACCTGCCATCCTCTGTATAAGCCGCGCGCAAAGCGCTCCTCCCAGCCGATAATCTCCTGCCATGCGCCTTCGTTCAAGAAGTTGTGGACAGAGACCATGGATTCCACGGCCGTGATGTCGGTGTCGGTGTAGCCCTTGC
Source organism: Trichoderma pleuroti (assembly GCA_001721665.1). NCBI lineage: Eukaryota > Fungi > Ascomycota > Sordariomycetes > Hypocreales > Hypocreaceae > Trichoderma > Trichoderma pleuroti. The sequence continues at coordinate 12,355 of MDJU01000487.1, forward strand.
GCAACAAGGCATTGTACATTTGCTGGGGAGAAGGGTACTCCCACGTGCCGTCGCCGGATCCCTTGGGAATCGTGGATTCTTCGCGCTCCGTCGGCAGCGCCATCGTCTGCGTGGCCGCAGGCTTCTGTGACAAGTCGGGGAACATGTAGTTCAAGGGATTAAGTTGGGAGAGGATCGACTTGGGCTCTTCCTGGTCGCGGGAGCCGTGAGGCACCGGACAGCCAGATGGCGGCAAGGGTGATGACGAGCCATGAGGGACTGGGCAGCCGGACGACGAGGACGGTTTCTCGGCGGGTATGGCTTTGTGCGGGTGGAAGGCATCGGCAGCCTTTTGGTGCATGGGACATCCGGGCTGTTACTTGTGAGTCTCTACCGTCTGTTAGGTCCGAGTCTTTCGGGTCCATCATACCGGAGGCTCCTTGTTCAATGGCACGGCCGGGTGTCCTTGAGGAATGCCGGCCGGAGGGGCAGGCTCGGCCCAGAACCAGCCCATTGTGAGATGCAGAGATTATACAAGGAATCGATGTATGCGAATAGGACCAAATGCGAGTCGTAGGTTAGAGGCAGCAGCAGAAAAATTGCAGAGGCAATCAAAGATGCAAAGGTTATTGAGGGGGATGTTGGTTCTAAGCCTAGAAATTTCCAAGCCCAACAGCATACTCATATCGCATCCTTCTTACGGCCAAGCCCGAAACTTTTTTTTTTCCTTCTCTCGCACATGTTTAACCGGGCAATCGCCGTGGCCACTCCACTACGTCACCGATGGATTCCGGCGCGGCAGGGATTCTGCAGCGAAAGCTTGTGATTCTTACTCACGTCGTGTTAACTCGGGCGATGGTCTATTTTTCTCGTGTTTCCCCCCTTGAACCTCGGAATCTCTTCATGAGGCCTCGATTATGATCACGGCCCGTATCGGCCTGGAATTGAGTGCGCGTGATTGTCCGCCGACATGAAGACCGGCCTTGTCTTGGGCCGGCTGTGTGGGCGCACTTTATTTCGACCTCAATTGCTGCGTCAGCCAGGACTAGGACTCCGCAGAACTGATGGGCTGCATAGCTGGATTCACACAGCTAGAAGAACAGGATGGAAAGAAGGCAGAACAAGAGGGAGGATAGCATTGCGTGCTTCGGCCGGCGCAGCAGCATTAGGCACGGGGGCTTTCATTCAGCTGGCTCAGAAGGACAATGAGGGAAGCGAGCAGACGGGCGAGCTTCGCATGTTGGAAGTATCCCGAGATGAGATTCGCAAGACCATTGACGGCAATCACCGGGGGATATCCAGAATCGTGCAGCAGGTTCTTCTATTCTGGGATGGCTATATCTGGGAACCCATCTGCACCGGAACAAGGTTCTTACACCTCGTCGTCATCTTCGTGCCCGTCATCCTTTCAGTGCCCGTCATCTGGTTTGGGCGACGCCATCCCGACAAAGACGGCGAAAGAAGCGGCACCCTTTGGTGGTATGGGTTCCTTGTGAAATCCATGGAGCTGGCAGGCCCGGCGTTCATCAAGCTCGGCCAGTGGGCAGCTTCGAGGACCGACATCTTCCCCACGGCCATGTGCGATACAATGTCTAAGTTGCATTCGAATGCGCCGGCCCATTCCATGCGCGTCACTCGGAAGACAGTTGAGGCCGCCTTTAATGGACGTCATTTCGAGGATATTTTTGACGAGTTCGACGAAACACCTCTTGGAGTTGGCGCAATCGCCCAAGTCTACAAAGCAAAGCTCAAGCCTGACCTTGCAGCACCGCAAGAGCTAGCAGCCGCCCCAAGGGAATTACACCCTCTTACTCAGAACGTGAAGCGCCATGTGAGAATTGTTTTGAAAAGCTCACCCAAGCAGGTTCCATCAACGTACGTCGCCGTCAAGGTATTGCACCCCAATGTTGAACGCATCGTGCGAAGGGATCTGAAGATTATGGGCTTCTTCGCCACTTTGCTCAATACCATCCCCACGATCGAGTGGCTGTCTCTACCAGACGAAGTCTCCCAATTCGGGGAGATGATGAAGCTCCAGCTAGATTTGCGAATAGAGGCCGCCAATCTGGAAACTTTCAGAAGGAACTTTGGGGATCGCACGACGGCTTCATTCCCTTTCCCCTATTCCGAGTTCACGACCCGCAACGTTCTCATTGAAGAGTTTGCTCAGGGAATACCTCTGGCGGATTTTATGGAAAACGGAGGCGGCGTCTTCCAGCACGATATCGCTGACGAGGGGCTGGACGCGTTTCTCCGGATGTTGCTTCTGGACAACTTTGTTCATGCCGACTTGCACCCAGGCAATATCATGGTCCGTTTTTATCAGTCCGCACAACCAAATATTCGGCTGCGTCGGTCTGCTGAGAAGACTCCCAACTCGGACGACGACCATCTCGATGTTACGGAGCAAGTTTTGGAACGACTACGGCCATACCGGCATCGCAGGGACAAGTCTGCATGGGAAGCCGAGTTGGCCAAGATTGATGCCGAGGGTTATCGTCCACAACTCATCTTTATTGACACAGGTCTAGTGACAGAGTTGAATGCAGTCAATCGCGACAATTTCCTGGCCTTATTCCGTGCCGTCGCCGAGTTTGACGGCTACAAGGCCGGCCATCTCATGTGCGAGCGCTGTCGCCAACCAGAGGCCGTCATCGACAAGGAAGTCTTTGCCCTCAAGATGCAGCATCTCGTCCTGAGTGTCAAGAGCCGCACCCTAGCCCTCGGCAACGTCAAGATCGGCGACATCCTGCAGGAAGTCCTCTCCATGGTGCGCAACCATCACGTCCGCCTGGAAGGCGACTTTGTCAACGTCGTCATCAGCATTCTCCTTCTGGAGGGTATTGGACGCAGCCTCAATCCCAATGTTGACCTTTTGAGCAGCTCGCTGCCGATTCTGAGACAGCTGAGCGCTCAGAGTGGTGCGGAAATGGCAAAGCACGGCGATTTCTCCATGATTATGCTGTGGATGGGCCTGGAGACGAGGAAGTTTTTGCAGGCTAGCGTTGACGATGTGAGTTTTATTTACACCCTCTCTCTGTCTCGAGATATACATGTCCTTTCGATATTGGTATTTCGCTGTGCTAACAAGTGTCTCTAGGTTGAACGATGTGTCAAATACGATCTCCTATCACCCAATGTATAAATAACGAAACATGCATGCTATAGAGTAGAGCCAGAGGGTTTTCTTTATCTATACAGAGCGGCAGCAATAGCTCATTGTAAATTATGTACAACACTGCTGAAAGGCATCTTGGACGAAGATGTAGGACGGAGTATGGGTAACACGAGGCTTTTCTAGAAATAACTAGGCGATTCCGACCATTTCATTTTGGTAATAAATATTTAATCTCTCTAGACTATGCAATTCTCTTGTTAATCCCCATCTCTGTATTCTACCATAATACATAACAGTTTGATATGTATAATATAATATTCTTGTTGATTCCATTTGCTGGTTACACAGTTACACCTGGCTTACCAAAGATGGAAGCGGTTGCCTGTTTGACAACAATCATAAACAATAGGCTTCCGGCCCAATTTGCTACTCCCATTACTTCATCATCATCATCATCATCAACAACAATAACATCGTTTATCGACTATTTTCCAAGATCACGCCGGCTTTAGGGTAGCAGATCTTGCACAGCATCTTTGAAGCCATTCAGCTGTCAACGGCACGGAACAACCAAGGCCGCTACTCCGTGCTTTGGCTCCTAGACCCGCTAAAATTTCCAAAAGCTCCTTGTCGACTTTGCACTGCTAGGAGTTTTTTTTTAACGGGCGCTTAATTGCGTTGCAACACCGTGAATTTGGACTGTTGCGCGCTTGGATAAAATCGCAAAAGCGGTGCATACGCTACATTCGTCTTGTTGCGGTTTCCAATGGGCGACTCCAGCGACTTCGTCCGCCTTCACATCACGCCGCTTGATGCCGAGCTGATCAAGGTCGTGGTTCCCGCCTCAGTACTGCCGACTGCTCGCAACATCTCCTACCATACGCTCGAGACGTTTCCGGAAAGGCGATACGGATTTGTTGAACTGCCCGAGGCGGATGCGGAGAAATTGAGAAAGAAGCTGAACGGGACGACGCTCAAGGGCTGCAAGATGCGGATTGAAAAAGCCCGCCCAGAGACGCGGGTGGAGCCGAATGGAGATGAAGACGAGGTTCCCGAAAAGAAGAAGAAGCCATCCAAGAAGCGCAAGCGAGAGCCAGACGTCTTGGAGGGCGTGGCGCTGCATGACCGCCAAGTGAAGCGAGGATGGACCGAGACGCCAACGACAACTAAAAGGAGGGACAGGAAGGACAAGGACAAGGAGAGCAAGGAAAAGAAGAAGGAGAAAGAAAAGATGAAGCGACCCAAGTCCAAATACACAGAGGGAGAGGAGTGTCTGTTGAAGACGAAGCTGCCGCCAAACACGATGAAGAACTTGGCGCCCGAGGAGCTGGAGCACAAGAAGAGGAGCAAGAAGAAGGGCAGTTCCCGACAAGTTGTCATTCACGAATTTGAAAAGACGACGAAATTCCCGAGCTTCCTCAAGACTGCTACGGCGACCGACCGGAAAACAGCGACTGAATATGTCAAGGGGAAGGGATGGGTCGACGAGGAGGGCAACGTCGTGGAAGAAGTAAAGGAGAAAGAAAAAGCGAAACTACCACGGCGGCCGAAGAAGGTGCCCCAGCCTAGGAAAGTGTCTGAGGAGCCCGAAGATGATGACGATACGAGCAGCAGTGGCACTTCATCAGAGGGCACATCGTCTGAAGACGAGTCTGAAGAGAAGACTGAAGTGGAAGTTGAAAAAGAGGCTGCAGATGTGCCTATTCAAGCCGCAGCCAAGCCTCAGGATGAAGAGAAGAAAGATGACGACAATGATTCTTCAAGCGACGATACAAGCGACAGTGACTCGTCAAGCGATGAGGAGGAAGACGAGTCCCCAAAGGCAGCAGAGCAAACAACGCCAACAACCTCCAAGCCGAAGGCTCCCAAATCCACTCCGGCAAGCAACAAATCCCTGGCCATCAAGATTCCGCCTCCCGAGACACCCTCGGCTGGAAAAGTACATCCCCTGGAGGCTCTATATAAGCGGCCGACACAAAACGCCGAGAACCCCACCTCTGTTCCCAAGGAAGAACCGTTCAGTTTCTTTGGCGGCGGCCAAGATGAAGAAGAAGAAGAGTCCGGAGCTGCACCCTCTAGCCTTGCGCCCCCCATGACACCCTTTACCAGTCAGGACTTTGAATGGCGCAACGTCCGAAGCGCCGCTCCTACGCCAGACACGGCTCATCCGTCACGCATGCAGCGCTTCTGGGGAGCTTCGCCAGACAAAGACGTGGAGATGGAAGACGACGTGGTGAATGCGCTGCGGGAGGAGGAGCAGGAAGATGAAGAGGGAGAGGACGAGGACGATGGAAGCCCTGCGCAGGGGAGACAGACTGCCACGACCGATTTCCAAAAGTGGTTCTGGGAGAATAGGCGGGATTTGAACCGATCGTGGATGACGCGCAGGAAGACGGCGGCCAAGGAGAAGCGACACCGGGAGAACAAGGCACGGGCATCAAAGGCGGTATGAGCGCAAAATTGTTTCTTTTTTTTTTTTCAGTCCTGCGGCATGACATGGATATGGTAATGCATTGAATAGATATTGTCAATACGGAACAAGACTGTGATATGAATTGTTGGTCATGATGAATATTACAACGTAGAATATGGTACATAGGGGATAGACTGCCGCTTGACCAAGTGTTCACAATTTAGTCATTCATCACTCGATTTTCCATGTCATCCTCGCAAACATGAGGCCTGTTATCCTCCGAACACGCATCACGGTGACGTCTTCTGTCTGCTGCCACACTGCCTCTTACAAAAACATCATGCATCCCAGCTCCTTCTTCCACCGATACAAGACAAGTGCGTTCCGTGAATGACCCGTTTCCAAACTAGGGAGCTCCCACATGCACCTGAACATGAGCCGGCGAGTCGAGACGTGCCAAAGCGTCTGAATCCATTGCCCTCTCCGAATCGGGAGTCTCCGGTTCTTCTGTATTTCTGCCAACGAAAAATTTGCCGAGAATATTTGGAAAGAAGTGGTCTGTTGAAGGCGAAGCCTTGGAGTCGTACGTCAGTGTACTTCGACGTCGATGCGCTGATGAGCCGATTTGGCTCCCAAAGCTCTTCATATTGGTCGGGGAAGACTGAGATACCGTTGTGCGCCTGGATTTTGGAGCTTCATCTGTGAAGTAGCCCAAAGTATTGGGGGATTGAAAACTATCACCAGGCCAGCACATTGGGTCCGTAGTCTCATTGAATGACGTATGAGGTTCACGAGGAATTCGATTGGCGTCACCATCTACCCCTTGATAGGATGGATTGGTAGATTTGTCTTCCAAACTAACCAGAGGCTTGATCCATTCTCTAGTACAATGTCGTGAAAGAAGTTTCGGAAACGAGGTGATGGTTGACGCAACGCTGGAAGAACCAATGGAATCCTGAGATGCTTCCAATCTCTCGTCTTGTGTCTGGGTACGACCGGACGAAGTTGGACGAGTTTGAGAAGTCCTCTCAGAGTTCTCATCTGAGGAGCTCCTAGCTGAATCTGGGGACAGGAGCGATTCTACTGCATGACCGCCATGCTTCGCCCAAGTGATTGAAGTCACGTTTTGTGAGGAGATCAATGTTGTCGATGTCGATGACGCTTCTTGCTGCCACTTCTCTCTGGCTCTATTGACCTTGTGGGTGGAATCTGCGATAGTAGTTGACGTCTGCGGTATGCTCAAAGTATTTGCTGAATCTGAGACCATAGGCAGTCGCAGCTTTGTACGTTGGTTCTCGTGCTCCATTGCAAACTGAACCGGCAGTTTGCTTTGAGGAGAAGTGTCTCTCTCGCCTGTCTCGGGTGTATTGTCATATCGTGCATGTCTTCTAAACGCCATTAGTGTAGCCTCGACGATTTTCTCAAGTTCCCCATTCTCCTCAAACGATGCTCCATGATTTTCGGTAGAGCCGCCGATCATTAGCGAGCCATTTCGTTTTAGTCCAGCTGTGTTTAAATGAGAAAAAATCATCTCCGTGATGAGAGGAATGTCTTGACGCTCCACAGTGATGGTCGACCCATCGTGTAACTGTGTTTCAAAGTTTCCATCCGAGTCAAATCCTTCAAAACTGTTCGCCCTTTTACCGGGTTCTGCTTCTGTGATATTGTTGGCTTTCTCAATGGGTGACGTTGATGTGGTAGACCAACCATTCTGGCATCTAGGGGTCCAGGATGCAGGCCGACCTCCTGCAACCGCAGTCACGTCGTCCCGAGTTGCGGTTTCAATTAGATATCCTAGACGATTCTGCCCGATATCAACAAGGTGAGTCGAAACCTTTTCAACTTCATATTCATGCGTATTGGAATTGCTCTTTCCCTTGGTAAAATACCAAGCCGAGCCTGGGACTATGGGATTGATGACATAGTAAGACTTTGGTCCCTCTTCTGGCTGGCCGCGCTGGAGGGTTTTCTGCGGCTTCTCTGCGATGGCCACATCAAAATCGACGATCGGGGAAGCAATCTGGCTCGTTGCTCTGTGGCGAGTTGATTTTGACGTTGAATGAGAAGACAAGAGGTGGCTAACCTCTTCAAAAGACGATGCTCGCTTTTCACTGGAGCCATTGCCATCTCTGGGGTGGCTGGTGGGCTTGGAGCCAAGCTCTGGATTAGAATTATGTCTTTCCATGGTAGACGATGTACCTGCCCCTAACCCGCCAACCGCTGGCTGTAAGGGTATTGAGGAGGAGTGTAGCATGGCTTTCGCAACGCCGGCCAAAAAATTCATCTGGCAGGGTAGATCTTGCAGAGTCGTTTTATTCCACCTCGGCGGCTCAGCCATAGCCTCACTGTCGCATGTGCCCTAATTACGATCGTGAGATTGCGCAGAACTGGGGTAGTCGAGATAGACTGCGATTGGAAGGGGGCCCAGCTCGTGACGCCCCGTCTCGGCGGGATCAGCGAATGATTGGCGCATGACGTCTTCAATCGCAGACGCCATCTTTAGTAGGCGATGCTTGTCAGAACGACAAAGCTCGGTTGGGCCGATCTGTGGGTGTCGAGGAATGACCCGTTCCAGTTCCAGCGAATAAGCGTAGCGGGGTGCTATGTATTGATGAGGCTCTTTGTGCTGGAAATGATGCACTTGTTGATCACTTCCGAGTCTATCAAGTTAGGAGGAGGAGGTCGGTGCACAATCATGTTTGAGGAATGTCCAATCAAGTAAAGAGATATTCAAACAAGGGAAAATCAATGAAGAATAAAGATAATTGGAATTATAGCATAGTGATGAACTGTGTAGGTAATTGGCGTATCGTATCGTATCGTATCGTATCGTATCGTAGCTGTGTAGGTGGGAAATTGAAGATGACGATAAGACTCTATTTTGGTGGCCCACATGATGGATATGAAGTGGTGATCGCGCCGAGATCTGAGAAGGAGCTTGCTGTGCAGTTGCCCGCTGACCCAACAGCAGTCGCTAGCGAGAGCACTTGCCGCCGATCGCCGCCGGAGCTTTTCGTCCTGACCTGAAACATTGACGATGGTTTGAATCATTGCTTGAAGTCATAAGAGAGGAGCTCATCTGATGCATCAGAAAGCCTCGCTGATACTGGCAATGACTTCATGCTGCACACAAATGATTTGCTGAGAATGCGTAGGTAAGCAATCAGCAGTATCCAGCCATGATATCAATTCGAAAACAAATTATATCATATTCAGGGGGAGAACGAACGAGTCTGTGTGCGAGAAACAGGAAAAATGTCCATCAACGGTTTTGTTTCTGGCTACCCGAGACAAGCGCCAGGCGGAATGAATCCTTGCTCCCGAGACAAAAATTACCTGCAGCACATACGCGCATACATACATGCGTTATTCATGCAGGACGCAAAGGATTGTGCTGCAATGACTCGTATTCATGGCGCTGTAACTCTGGAATACAAATCAGGATGGCGCTCATGCATGCTTGTTCTGGTGTTCTGGTTATACCGCAGTCTTCAACAATAGCTGATGGGAGATCATCAGATAGGATCGTACATACGACCGCCAACTAAATGATTCTCACAGTCTTCTCTTCGCATTTGTCAAAATATTGCCTGCCACCCTTTTCATCCGTCAATGAGTGAAGCAACCCGACACGCCAATACTCATCCTCCCTCTTCCCCGTAGGATACAACAGGAGACCATGCATGATTTCCAACGGCGGATCCCCCTCCTTGTCCTCCCATTCTTTCGGTCTTCTGGAAAAGGCACCCGGTGATTCCATATGGCCGCTGGAAACGAGGAACATGACAAGTTTCTGGATGTGCTCCCCGCTCGCCTCAATGTGCTGTTTCTCATCTTCGTTTGCCTCTCTCCAGTCAAGGGCGCACAGCGCGACGTACTGCCCATCTTCCATGGCCAGCCACCCGCCTTGCTCGTAATGGATGGGCGGCCTTTGGAGTTTCCCGCCGGGAATGCCACAGGCCTTACCGCGGAGCAAAAGGTGTCCGCCAGACACTCGTCCATACATGTCTTCTCCACGAGTCTTCGTCTTCGCCTCAAGGATGCTGCACTCGCGTTCCATATGGTCATTGTACCAGCTGAACTTGGTGCTGATCCTCGCCCACGACCAGGACGGCGCAATGTATTGAAGCGGGCGCTCGAGGAACCACTTGAGCTGACGAAAGGTCCAGCGCGAATGCCAGTGTATTATCCAAAGGAGACCCCGATGGAGATTTCCTTTCCATAAACCGGCCAAGTATACATCTCCGCTCTTACTGGCGATGAGCTTAGCGTACGACGACACTGCCGGCAGTCTGTCGGTCGCATACGTGAGCTTCTTCTTGCTGTATTTAGGCATTGGACTGTACCAGCCCTCATAGTCGCAGTCGCCTCTCCATGGTGTGGATGTATGAACAATGGACGGCTCAGTCCTATCAAGGCGCTTTAGCTTGTCATTAATGATGTAATCCTCTGTTCTTATAATGTCAACCGGCTTGAGAGAGTCCCAGTGCATCATGAGCTGGCCGATGTACAGCTTCCTCATCGCAAACATGCCTTCTTGAAACGTCCAGCCACGAGTGTTCCAATCCGAGCTTCTAATCTCAAAACTGAGAGGTCCGTCTGACCAGCTGGGTGCCCCGCGTAATGCAGGCTCGGCGTATCCGTAAGCGAAGGGTATATGGCGAAGAAAGAATGAACCGCTGATGTTCCATTCCGCGGAGTGGTAAGGGATCTTGATGCTTGGGCTTCGCTCAAGGAAACCTTGGTCGCATGAATTTGTACCGAGCGGTACGAGCGTGACGAGGGAGCTTCGAAAAATCTCCGCCATGACCTGCGATTCCCTCTCCCAGTCTGCCACATCGTCTTGAACGATGCAGAGCGCGTCAATCCAGATGTACTTGACGCCCAACGCTCGCGCGACGCGGACTGTATCTTGATATGCTTTCGGCATGGCATCGTAAGAGATGCATGTCTTTAACTGAGAATAGTTGCTTCTTGTGGTTTTGAGAGCGGGAGGTGTCTTTCCCCAACAGTAGCTCAGAGCCAAATATGGCTGCGGTGCCTCAGCCATGTCGGCATTGGTATTGCTTTCCACAAGGCGAATCAGACTCGACGCTCTTCTACCACCAACATGAATCAGCCTTGTAGGGCGATACAGTGCCTCGAGAGCCGCTCTCTCCTTGTTGCTGCCAAACACCCATTTTTTCAATGTGAAAATGCCGGCGGGTGATATTATATTATCTGGCACAAAGTCTGAGATGCGGTCAAAGGCGGAAGCACATGGATCTACGAGAAGGCCATCCTGTCAGAAGACTATTTCCACCTATATAGTACAAGGATGTTTACATGATGCTTCATACCTCTCGGCTTAGCACTGGCCTTGAATGTAAGATAGTCCCATTTGTGCTTGGGCCTAGCAAACGCGGTGCTGTGTACAGTAAACGCTGTTAAACCGTCGTTCCAATACTGCCGCATGCCTGTCATCTCGACTGCGTCGTCAGCAAGACGCGCCAATGGATATTTCCGAAAGTGCGAGATCATGGCATTCCGAAGCAAGGCACAGAATCCGCAACCAGAGCCTGCAGATTCGGCCAGGCTGGGAAGCAGCGGAACTACATCTTTTCGACGATATTCGAGTTTTTCACTCATATTAGGGTCGTACGCCCTTAGTTCCAACGGCTTCGTACGGTCCCACGAGACGTTAGTCATGGCCAGACGTACGTCCTTGATCTGTAGCACGCTGCAGTGCTGGCATAGCGCTTGAACATTGCTCAGAGTGGACTCTGTGACGGTAGAGAAGTCGTAGAAGAGCTCGTCTTCATCGGGAGGTTTCTTTTGAACGGACGGTTTTGTGGATTCTGGAGTTTTTTGAAATTGCTCATGCACTCCTTCGCCAGCTCCCGCCATGGCTGCAGTTCTTCAATCAAAGAAAAGAAATGGTAATGTCGAAGATGGGAATGAAAAAAAAAAAGAAAAAAGCTGCCGCCAGAGTTGTGCTTCCCCTTTACAAGAGCTGTTGGGGATTGGTTCCGCTGTTGCTGCCTAGCGATGACAGGTAACGGTGCACTCACGAACGGAGTATTCGTCTGAATGTTAATCGCCGTAGCTCGATAGTATATCTTACTGCTTAGTACCCTATTTGTATCATAATCCATGCACGATTCTCACTCTAGTAATCCTACTAATCATATACTCCTGAATGCAGGGCTAAGAAATGCTAGCCACTACAGTCTCTACGCTAATCAAACACAACCTTTTGGCCAGTAAACGCAACACTCTTCTGAGCCTCCTTGGCCTTCTTCCGCGCCTCCCAACTAGGATGCAGCGACCCTTCGTTGTCCTTCTTTGTCGGCTTTGCCGGTGGTTTATTGTGTTCCTGAAC
>MDJU01000488.1:0-24172 GCA_001721665.1 Trichoderma pleuroti
ATGAAAAAAAAAAAAAGAGAAAAGAGCAAGTTCCGTGCCATCTCTCTACATCGTACAATTGACCAACCACGTCCTCTCTCGTCATCCCACGCTTCCTTACCTACCTCTCCAGCAAATGTAAAATGTGCGTTCCTAAAATGCTTTACAACTCCTTTCGCAGCTTCTCGCCCTTCTTCTTGGCTTCAGCCTCCGCCTTGGCAGCCTCCTCTCTAGCGACTTCGCTACCAATGTGCAGCTGGTCGGCGACCCATCTCCATGTATCCCTGGCCGTTTCTCCGAGCTTAGCAAAGACTGTGCCTCCGGGAGAAGAGGATCCATATCTAAAGTAGGTAGATTGCTTGCGTGCCTCTGCTCGAAGTTCGTCAATCTTGGATCCCTGGGGAACGGGGACTCCGTAGCTGTCGAGATACGACTTCAGCTCGCTCTCCGACCACGTATCAAAGGCGTTGTGCTTAGCGGCAGCCGTCACAGAGGCAAGGTAGCTAGTAGCAGAGGCATACTGGGCACCGCCAGCAGTCGAAGCAGATGAGTAGGCAGATTGGGCAGCGCTGACAAGGTCCTCGCGGGTGGCGTCCTTCTTCTTGGCTGCGGCCTTTGCGGCAGCATTACCGTTCTTGATGAGATAGTTCTTCAGGTTGTCATAGCTGTAGTCATCAAAATTCCACGCCTGCCAGCCAACGGAGGCCTTGTGAGCGTGCTTTCGAACAAGAGCTCGGAGCTCGTCAGACTTGCTGGCCTGGGGAACAGGGATGCCGCGGGCATCAAGATAGGCCTTGAGTCGGCTATCCGACCACTTGTTAACAGCTTGGTTGAAGGCATCCTGGGCGGCAAGCGAAGCGCTGTCGGTGGCCCTGGCATATTGATTCTGGGCGTTGGAGGTAGCAGCACCAAAGGCAGCCTTGGCACTGGCACCAATAGTATCACCGAGAATCTCGGCGCGGTGCTTTCGAACGAGAGCTCGAAGTTCATTGAGTTTGGTGCCTTGGGGAACAGGGATTCCATTCTTGTCGCAAAACTCCTTGAGCTGAGACTCGCCCCAAGCCTCAATAATTGTGTCAGTGAGGTATGTGTAGGCAGCCTGGATCTTGGCGGCAGCACTATCAGCCTCGTTCTGGGCCCTCAGGTAGGCAAGGCGAGAGTTACGGCGGACCGAAGCAATCAACTTGTCTCGGTTAGTTGGCTGAGGAGCAGGGAAGCCGTGAGTGTCAAGCCACTCCTTCAGATCAGATGTGGACCAGGTAGAGTACAGCCAGTCGCCAGGATAGGCAGCAGTCTCACCGGCCTTTTCTGCGAGAGTTGTATATCCCTCGCGGGCCTTTTGAAGCAGAGTATCACGAGTACGCGGTTGAGGCACTGCAAGTCGAAGCCAAGGTTAGCAGATATTCATACTGTCTCGGTCGCCATTGGTGATTGATTGCATACCCGGAATGCCATTCTTGTCACAGAAAGACTTGAGCTGAGACTCGGTCCAGGTATCAAGAATCCAATCCTTGACACTGGTCCATGCTGAATTGGCAGAGTCTTCAGTCTCATACCAGTTGGCCTTGACCTGGGAGATCAGGCTGTCCTTGTTCTTCTGGGCATCCTTGGCGGCATCATTTCCCTTGGATTGTAGATATGCGCTTAACTGAGACGTATCCCAGCTATTGTACGGCTCAACAACATAGTTGTTCCAGTTCTTGGAAACGAGATCCTCCAGATCCTTGCGGTCAGCCGGAGTCGGATAGGGAATGTTCTGGTCGGAGAGCCATCGCTCAAGCTCCGTCTCGTGCCACTTGTTGTAGACTGCGTCGCCTGTCAGCTCAGAGTCAGACACAAACCCATCCACGCGATTCATGAACAGAAAACTCACCAGTCTTGGAGCCGGGGAACCAGTTGCTGGCTGCAGCGCCCGACACGGCGAGCCCCACGATTAGGACGTCTCGAAGGCGCCACATGATGCAAACCAGTGAAACTTTGACGTGTCTACAATGTGTGATGAGTTTATTCGCAGCTCAACTGCACACGCGTTCTGTTGGCGTTGATATTCCGAGGGTTGAAAGGGTTATAGGTGTTTGATCGTATACTGTTTCAAAGGGAAGGAGGAGGGAGAAGAAAGAGAGCAGCGAATGATTCAAGTTGAAGAACAATGACGTTAATAAGAGGGTGAATGGTGGAATCTCTAGGTTCTGCCAGCTATGAGAACAAAAGATGAGGTAATGCCAGACACTTCCATCACGTCACTTCCATGACACCAAAGCTCCACGAAGGCACATTCACAAGCTTTTTGGCAAGCACAAGTACCGTCACCACGTGTGTACATGCCAATTGCGCTCCTTGTGGCTGCACGACCGCGTACTCAATGGCACACGATACATGCTAGACTCACACTAAGCTTTCCTTGGATTGCCTGATTGCAAGATCGAGAGTTGAGATGGAGATAATCCCGGCCAGTTAGCGTCCAAGAGCTTGACTTTGATCGCGATCACAATGACGTAGTGATAGCTTGATGGACAGTGTGGGGAAACAAAGACGGAAGCGACAAGGAGAAAACGGTCCGGCATCAGTTCCGCCAATAGTGTTGTGTAACTGCTACCCTGGACACGGATGGGGATTCACAAACAGGTTGGGAGTGGTTGGTTCAAGGTTAAAAAACATAGTAATTGTTTGGTTTTTTATGTAAGGGGGAGATGGGCTTGAAGAACATGTTGTGCATACGGAGTACATGACATTGCATTTGTCTCAACACCATGAAACACTCTCGTGGTTTATAAACTGCTGTCTCATTACAGGGGGGTTACTCTGAACCAATACTGACCATATACTACATGCAACACACGGAATCCAACATAAACACTCGTCAATTGGTTTTGCAATACTCTATTCGCTTTGCTAAAGAGGCACACCCGTCTCTAATCTACTGAGAACGGCGCGCCTCCGCTAGGAATATCGTCACATGCTTCCTCCCAGGCTTTGACTTTTTGTCCCTCTATGCCGATTATCACGCCCTTGTCAGACGCCAGCCGCCCAGAGCATCCTTGTGTGCAAGCACAGCACCAGACATGCTTTACCATCCCATGATCCTCTGCCGCAAGTGTGAAAAAGTAGATTACGCGTAAAAGTTGACAGTCTGGAGTAATAAGTATCAGTAAACTGCAGCAATAACAACGACGGGAACTCTTGTCCTGTGGCGGAAACAACTTACATCCTTCTTCTTGGCCTGCACCTCGGCAATGGCGTCAACGTAGTGCTCGTGGCCAATCTGGTTCTTCCCTGATCGCAGGGCAATCATGCCGGCCTCGACGCAGACGGCCTTCAACATGGCACCACCAAACTCATCCGTGCTTCGGGCCAGTTCGCCCCAGTTGACTCCGGGGTCAACCTTCATCTTGCGAGAGTGAATCTTGAGAATCTGTGCTCGGGCCTCCTCGTTTGGCAGGGGGAACTCAATCTTTCGGTCCAGACGGCCGGATCGCAGCAGTGCAGGGTCGAGCACGTCGACTCGGTTGGTGGCGGCCAAAACCTTGATACGGTCGTCGGAAGCGAAACCATCCAGCTGGTTAAGCAGTTCCAACATGGTTCGCTGGACTTCTCGATCACCGCTCTTCTCGCTGTCGAAGCGCTTGGTGCCGACGGCATCAAGCTCGTCGATGAAGATGATTGCGGGGGCCTTTTCCTTTGCTAGGGCGAAACAGTCGCGGACAAGCTTAGCACCATCTCCTATGAACATTTGCACAAGTTGAGGCCCTGCAAGCTTGAGAAAGGTCGCCTCTGTCTGAGCAGCGCAGGCTCTGGCCATGAGAGTCTTTCCGGTACCGGGGGGGCCGTACATGAGAGCGCCTATCATGAGTCGCGTCAGTGAGTGTCATGCCAAAAAGGAGCAGCCTTGCCAACAAAAAGCTTCCTTGACAAGTCGTACCTTTGGGTGCCTTGATGCCAATCTTCTTGAACCGTTCTGCCTCCTTCATGGGCCAGACAATAGCCTCCACCAGCTCCTCAATCTGCTTGTCCAGACCTCCCACATCGGTGTATTGTTCCGTTGGCTTCTCGTCAACCTCCATGGCCTTGACTCGGCTGTCATACTCGGCCGGCAGTGTGTCCAAAACGAGGTATGAGTCTTTGTTGACACCAATCAAGTCACCGGGCTTGAGCTTATCCGAATCAACAAGGCCAATCAGCGGTAGGAAGATGGTCTGTCTCGTGGAGGTCTTGATGACGGCTGACTTGCCCACTCGTGTGGCATCGAGATCGATGTTGGCTCCCTCCTCGGAAGATTCTGCAGTGGGATCTAGGTCTAGCAGCTCAACAACATTTCCGACGAGATAAGGAAGCTGCCTGCACCACATCCATCACGGGTTAGCCACATGACAAATCGATAGAGGGCAAAGCAAGCCAGCTCCCCCATTTTGTGCATGCTGCTCGGAAGACTTGCCTGTTGTTTGCAATCTTATCCATGTTCTCCTTAATCTTCTCGCCCATGGCGGCCTTTTCATGTGTTAACCTCGAAAGCTCGCTCTTCATGATCCGAGAGTCGTTTTCGAGTAGTCGCTTTCGGGTCTGGATGTCTTGTGTGCTCAGGTTGAGGATTTCGTCATCGAGAATGTCTTCCTTTTCCTCCGCATCCTTCATCTCGTCGTCTCCGTCGGTAACGGTGGCCTTCTTGCCATTGTTTCCTCTTTTCTTCTCCTCCTTCTCCCGGCGGTCGAGGTCATCGAGCTCTTCGAGGGTCGACATGGTGGCAGCAGGCCCTCAGCTGGAACTGAGTCTAAGCTGGATGGTTCGGCGGTTGCGAGAGTAACGAGGGTTATGGACAGGGGAGTCGTGCAAAAGAAAGCGATTGGAAATACGAGTAAAGAATAGATATATCGGGGTTGGCGCTGTGTAGAATGCAGTAGAAGGAGTGTGGCTCCGGCAGTTGCTGGCCAGCTTACAGGTTGAAGCTGCAGGGCAGCAAGCAAGTCGAGTCGCGCGCAATCAGTCTGGGTGCCTGGTAGCGTCTGCGGTAAAGTACTGCAAGGTATCTGCTGGGGGTTATTCGGCGCTTGGCTGCGCATCTCTGTGCCCCTCTGTACATGCAGATACTTTGATGACAATTTCCTCCTCGGAGCGGCGGCTAGTTGATCCGAGACCAGCCCATTCGGGTGGGGCCTTGAAAGTTCAATGTTCGCATGTCAAGATTCTGGTCGAAATCGAGTCGTCAGTCGACCCAGATCTACACAAGTAGGCTTTCCCTCACAATCCGCCTCGATTGCATGCAGAAGCTGATCAAGACAGAATGACCAGAATACTAAGCTGGGCGGCTCGGCCGTGCCTGCGACGGCTCAGCGTAGAGGCGACACACGTGCGAGGGGCTTTTGCTCACAACTTCTCGACATCAGATGCTCAACATGCATCGCCTGGCCTGCGAGCCGTCCCCGAAGGCGCCCAGACGCCCATTGACTTTGCTCCCGTGACGAAACCGCCCAGCGCTCGACCAATTGATACCCGAAAGAGTCAGATGATCCGAACCTACACCTCACTCCTCCGCACCACGCCCCTCATCCTGTTCTTCCAGCACAGCAATCTCACCGCAGTGGAATGGGCTGCTGTAAGGAGAGAGTTGAAAAAGGCCCTGGATGGAGTGGCACCAATTACCGCCGCGCCGGGCGTCGAACCTCTGGACCTGTCTCCGAGAGTACAGCTGCAAGTGTTGAGGACCAACATGCTGAACGTGGCACTGAAGCTGGTGGAATTCTACAATCCCGAGGTTGCGGCCTCGTCGACATCTACGAAACGAACATCCAAAGGCCCCATTGTTCACGATCTGTCCGAAGCTGCTTACGAGCAAGTCAAGAAGGCTGAAATCTCCCCCGAGTCCGCCTATGCGCAGATCGAGCCTCTCATGGTTGGTCCCTTGGCCGGCCTCATTATTCCCGCCGTGTCTCCAGTGCACGTCGCAGCGGCATTGAGCGTCCTCGCTGCGGTCCCCGGCAAATTCCCCGCGCCTACACGAAAGAAGAACCCCGGATACTACGATCCCATTTTCCAGAACGGCCTTGCGAAGCTGATGCTGATAGGAGGACGCATCGAGGGCAAAGTCTTTGACCAGGCTGGCGTCCACTGGGTCGGTGGTATTGAAGGCGGCATTGACGGTCTCCGCGCCCAGCTCGTGGCTATTCTGCAGGGCGCCGGTTTGGGCATCACATCCACGCTGGAGGGTGGCAGCCGCAGCCTGTGGCTGGCTTTGGAGGGACGAAAGGAGCAGCTGGAGGGAGAGTCAAAAGGAGAGGCGCCTACATCTTCCTAGATGTGTGTATGATGGAAACGAACAAAGATGTAAGAAGAAAAGAAAAGACAGCGGTTTGGATATAGGGCTGTAAAAAAAGTATTATACGTGTACACTATGGAGGATGTATTCATAGAAATGAGCAAAGAAAGCCATTGAGACAGACGTGTGTGTATTTCTATTAAGTTGAGAATGGACATTCCCGACTACATGGGCAATCTCTTCTTTTTGTTTGCTTTTCTTCGGCAGGTTTTATAGACGCCGGGATGAGCTCCAAATAAGATTCTCGCACAGATATACATTGATACTTTATTCTCGATGATGAGTGCACTTATAAGACGTCTATTCTGTGTAAGCCGGCCTCAGCGCATGTGCCCCATCTCAAAAATCCCAAGCTAGGTCCCCCGAAATCCCCACCAACAATCCCCTCCAGCGCCCATCAAGCCCTGTAAGCTACAGCTGTAGCTCATCCCAGACCCGCCGTTTTAGGTAGCAGCTCGACCCTTGCACCCCGGAAAAACATCCAATCGCAACAGGCTCATGTGATGCCCTTGCCCAAAACCAACCTCCACTCTAAACAGCATGCATATGCATTCGTCTCTCTCTCTCGTCCCTCTCCAGAAAAGGCATCTGTGCCCTCGCCGTTCCAGCAAAAGCCCTCACTCGCCACAGCGTCGCATGTCTCGATAGCAGCCGTTATATCGTCCTAACCCATCTTCATCGTATCTTTCCCTCCTTCGCTCCTCTCCGTCTCCTCTCCATCTCGACACATCTCTCTCGTCTCTCCCTTCAAAAACACCACACCAACGAGCATCACCAACACCAACACCAACAACCATGGACTTTGCACCCTACCAATCCTCGCCCCCCGAGCACGCCCGCTCCCCAATGTCCTCCCCGCGCGCCTCCGCCGACATCTCGCGCCGCCCCTTCTCGCCCTCCGCAATCGCCTCCTCCGCACGCAGCCCGCCTCCCCTGCAGCACCCGCAGCCCCAGCGTGCCTGGAGCGGCGACCTCGACGGCGCCGCCAGCGCCCACGGCGCATTGTCCGGCAGCGGCCTCTGGGGCTTCGGAGGCGGCAGCGGCAGCGCCGGCGGAGGCACGCCCTTGCCCGGCGCATATCCCGCCGAGATTAGCGAGTTCGACACGAGTCTGGGGCTGAGGCTGGATTACGAGGCCTGTCTGGCGTATCTGGCGTTTCCGCCCGTGGGGGCTGTGATACTCTTGATCTTGGAGAGGAATAGCGACTACGTCAGGTATATATATATGCTGCTGTCTTTGTTCTGATCTTTGAGTCAGCGCATTGAAACTAACACAAAGTCTCTAGATTCCACGCCTGGCAGTCGGCCCTCCTCTTCACAGCCGTCATGGTCTTCCACGTCCTATTATCTTGGTCCTCCTTCCTAAGCTGGCTCATCTTCATCGCCGACCTTGTCCTAATCGGATTCCTCTCCTTCAAAGCATATCAAGACGCAGAGATACTGGACAGGTTAGTAATCCACCCAATCAACATCTAATAATACCCCCAAGCCATCTAAGCTGACAATCCACATCACAGGTTCGAGGTTCCCTTTTTCGGAAGGATAGCTAGCAGATTCCTAGACGACGAGTAGAGCATTACATATACATTTTTTCTTCTTCTTCTCTGGTTTGGCGGGTTGGTACGGTATGGTACGGTTGGTTTTTTGGTTTTGGCTCTCATTGTATTCATGTTATTGGACCCTGTTTTGATACATGTTCTGTCCCTACTTATACCCCTTTTCCAAAGGTCTCTCCAGCTGAGCATGGCCCAATTGAATTGCCCCGTCATATTTCTTACACCAGCTTGCATATAAAAATGTTGAGACGCTTCGAGGGTCCTCAAAATTACACCGTCTGCTCTGAGCGGGACAAAGTGCTACCTCTTAGATGAACATGTACATAAAGTACCTCTTCTAGGCTCGCTCAGTTGAGTGGGTGGGTATACGGTATAAAGCACATCATCATGTCAATTCGGCATGCCTTTGCCGTTTTCTAGCATTCTTCTTTTTTTTCCTTCTTTTCACTGCAAAACGCCTGCCTCAATGATACCCTTATGCTCATCTTCCCTCACCGGTACGTAACGCCCTTGACCTGTCCCTTGAGCGCCGGTTTATCGGCAAACACCACCTCCTGAATCCCCTCGTTGCCGGCGCCGACTTCCAACCACTTGGCCAGCAAATCGTTGCTCTCCTTTGGCTTCACCGCGGCATCTCGCGTTCCCACCGTGATGTGCGCAACCTTATTCACGCACTCCCACTTGTTCTCCGCATCGAAAAGACGGACAACAATAGCCATGATGCGGTCATCGAAAACAACCTATCAAAAAATTGTTAGTTATATGGACTCGAGTTTCACCATGATGCATCAAACTTACCCGTTCGAGCAACACGTCGCATTCGCCGAGGATAGCATCGCCGCCACCTGCAGCTTCATGAAGCTCGGTATACCGTTTCCACAACTCCGGGTACTGGACCGCCGTCGCCTTGTGCATCAGCGTGACGTGGAACTGGCGCTGCACTCTTCTGCTATTCTTGAGCTGCCAGAAGAATCGCGATATTTCTGGACCAACCCCCTTGAATGCCTTGTCAAGGACCTTATCAATCTGATCTGTCCCCACGCGCACAGACATGTACTCGAGCCCCTTCTTCTTTGGCTGTGCCGGCTGCTGCTGTCGCTGTCCCTGCTTGGCGTCTTTCTTGCCACCTCTATCGGGGATGGTGTGTTTAAAGTCGGGAGTATACCCAAGCGCATATTCCATGGCCTCGTCGAGCTTCTCAGGGCTTGGCACTTCCTTGACTACGTTTGGTAGAGACAGATGAAGTTCATTGACAAGAGTTTCCAGGTTCACTCTGCTGCCAGCCGTGGGATCCAGATCAATGATTAGTTCGAAGCCTGCATCCGGGGGAGAATTGGGGCTGCATTCTTCGAATCGCTTGATAAAGCCTTCCATGACATCCAGATATTTCGCCTGATCTGTCGCCGCATGGATCGTCTGGTGATTGTCTCCTCGTTCAATGATGCGATCTTGGGTGATTCGTCGGATCTGATCAATTGTCTCTTCATCGTGTCGGAAATTCAAGCACACGATTCGAGTTTCCGCGTTTTGTGCCTTGACATCGCCGATAAGCTGCTTTCTCTCGTGCCTCTGTGCATTGTTTCGGTCTGCAAAAACAACTGGGTGCTCCTTCAACTCATCCATGATGGCCTTGACAAACCTCGGCGGCCGTCCCTTGCCCGAAATGTTGTCGTTTTGGATGTGGCCCCAGCCAAAGAGATGCTTTAGGGCCAGCGCCAAGGTAGTCTTTCCGCAACCAATGGTGGCGATGGGTGCCAGGATCACGTCTTTGGTGACTTCCGACATCACTACGCGATCCAAAAGGTCGAGGTTGGCGGCATCTGACCCCTTGATATTTTTGTATGCAAGGAAGTCGTCTCGTAGCTTGATGATGCCGTGGTTTTGGTTGTAGAGCTTGGACAAATTCGGGTTGGTGACGAGCTGCTTTTTGGCATAAGTGAGATATTCCTCGGTGATTTTGATGTGCTTTTTGAACTTGGGCTGTTTTCCAGAGATCATGGCCTTTGTGCACTCGCGCCACTGTCTGTACATCAAATAAGGCTCATCGAACTTGAACTTGAAAAACCAGTCTTGGTAGGGCAGAGCGGGATTTTTGGACATTTTGCATCGGATAACGAAACCCTCGACATCACGACCTGAATAGGAGCCCGTCTTGGCCACGTCCTCCAGGAATGTCTTTACCTCATTCACATCATCCATCAAAAGCAGATCCGTCTTGATGAACCCCCATTGGTCTGCAAACTCTTGGACTAGGTTGCTTGGATAGGTTGCAAATTCAGGAAGGTTGAGGTTGATTCCGTGAAGGTAAAGTCCGGCCTTTTCATTCTCATAGGCCAGAATATGCTCTTCAAACGAGTCGTCGCAAAGCTCCGCTATAGCAGTGATGTTTCGGGAACGCAGCTCTCGTGCCAGATCCTCCTTGGTCTTGCCGACGGCAGCCAGCTGCTGCTCGAGTCGAATCTCTCCGGCACGCGCATGGCTCAGCTCGACATCGCTGCGGTCGCCAGTGGAATGCTTGCTGCAGACGAGGAGGGTGTCGTCTTCGAGGCCGGCTACAAAGATGATGCAGCCATTCTCCTTGAGCGTCAACTCGTACGGCCCCTTTGTATTCCTGAGAACCATGTCCCACTTGGTCTCATTCACTTCGTTGACGTTGAAGAACTTGTCGTAGCCTCTGACTGCGATTTCCGGTGCGTTGCTGCTGGTTTTTGTGGTAAAGAGGCCGCGAGCATATGTGGGAAGGCCCTTTTTCTTGTAGTCCCAGTCCTGCATTCTCCAAGAGTCGACCTCGATGCCGTCTCGGGAGGACTTGATCTTGAAAGTAGTCTTTTTGCAGGCAAATCCACCATGTCGCTTGTCTTTTCGGGCTGCCTCCAGAGCTGAAATCATCTGGGAGACAGCCGACACATCCTGCTCCACGTACGGAGCTGCCATCTTTGCTCTTTGGACCTTGTCTGTGCTGATCAACCAGGCTGCTCGAATGACGTAGTTGTAGATGGGGGAAGAGAAGTTGTGAGATGGGAAGCCGTAAGACGAATGTCCAAGTCGTAGAGCAAAGGTCATGCACTGTTGCTATCTTGTCCTTTTAGAGCTGATCCACGACTCCGATAAATGCTCAATGATCCAGCTTTCCACCAGAGCTGTGCCGTCGTATTAATACCAGGTGAGGCTCGTCTCCCCCTGCGATGCAAGGCACACACGGCAACCCTTGCCGTAATATCGTGGGCGGCTAGTCGCACCAAACACTGCCCTCTTTTTACTCAGCCCCGTAAGTTTGGTGAGTCAGACGTAGACTAAGCACAGAATTACTCCTCACCGAAAGGCTGATACCATGCACTGACCAACCAGAGGCCGGAGGGAGAGTCGACCGGGATCTGCTTTGAGTCCTTGAATCGGATCGGATAGTGGTAGAGGTGAGAGTTTCTGGGTTCCTCAGGTGTTGATCTCGTTCAACAGACGTTGAATTCTTTTAGCTCTATGGGTGGGGTCGGTGGGCTGGTGCCTGCTGGGCCGCTGGGCCGCTGAGCCGCTGAGCCGCTGAGCCGCTGAGCCGCTGAGCACTTGCACTGGCTGCCTCTGGCGAGCTCAGTAAAAACGCCCGCCACAACGGCCCCCAGCCCTGAGTTACAGCGGCTTCAGCCATTATTAGGCAGCTCGTCGAATTGATGACGGGGATGTCACCTGCATGGTGGGGGAGGGGCAACGTCATTTTTTTGGACAAAAATTCTACCCCTCCATAGCTGCCAAATCAAATCCAAACATCATCTGCACAAGCAAAAGCTTCATTCATCAGGCTACACAGAAATTTCATAACTGAATACGACCCGAAAATCCCCATGGCGTCATCAAACCCTTTCCTCCTGGCAGCCGACAACAGCCCCGCGCTGCTGCCTCTTCTTCGAGAAAAGCCCGAGTTGGCATCGGCCCAGGACGAACACGGATACTCGCTCGTCCATGCCGCGGCCAGCTACAACCACCTGGATCTGCTTCGAGCGTTGATCCAGGAATTCAAGGTCGATGTCAACCTCAAGGACGAAGACAACGAGACTGCCCTGTTCGTCGTCGAGACCACCGACGCCGCCAAAGCCCTGGTCGAGCTGGGTGTAGATGTCTTGCACCGAGGCTTGGAAGGGCTGACAGCAAGAGAAAAGATTGAGGGAGAGGACGATTTTCCCGAAGTTGCTGTCTATCTAGCTACCGTGGAAGCCGAAAAGGCCGGCAAGGAACTCGAGGCCAGCGCTGCCGAGTTTATGAAGAATGCCCCAGAAGGCATGAAGGTCACGGTTGGCACCATGGACGAGACGCAGGATATCCCTGCCGAGTTCGATCCCGAGTTCCGCCGCAGAATCGAGGAGTTGGCCCAGAGAGAGGACTTTAACACGGCCGAGGGCCAGGCAGATCTGCGCAAGCTGGTAGAGGAGGCCCTTCTTGACCAGGGATTGTCCGAGGAGCGAAATGTGCGGTCTAAGCAAGCCTAAGTTCCATCTCTCCTCAGTCCTGACTTTTGGTCTCCCACATGAGAAATTCTCCCGAGCTCTCCGGTGGCCGAAGAAAACTCAATTCGTTGCATCCCCCAAGGATGTTGCGAGAAAAGGTGGTGCCGCTAAGCGCAAACCACGATTGCGAGGGGCAGTTGGTGACGATGTCGACGAACAGGCTCCTTAACCAGCTCGAGGATAGGAATCCTTGCCAGCTCAGCTTACAGACTTGCACCTGGGCCACGGCGCTGTCTGCTTCCGGTGGCGCATATCGCGAGAGATACGGGTCGATGGCATCCCCGGCTACAACACGAGGGCTTTCCAGTCGGACCAGTGATAGCCACTCGTACATTTCTGTCGCAGAATACTCGAGAGCTTCACGGTCTCCTTGCGCGAGAATGGTGGAGGGTATCTTGAGGGGTATCTGATAGATTCCAGTGTCTGTAGATGGCGTTGGCGAAGATGTCATTTCTGTCGCGTTGAGGTCCTGCAGCAAATCTACGCTCATAGCTAGTAGGTTGTCAGATCTAATGGATGAAATTTACATGGACAGAAAAATGGCAACAGTATGAGAATACGTGCATGTGCACTTACCAGAGCTAGAGGCGTTGCAGACGAGCCAAGTCATGGGCTGGTTCAATACATTTTTGCATGTATACACCAGTCTATCGAACCCTTTTCTCCCGTGTAGCATGGATTCTTTTCTGAGGTTGTATGATACTTCTGTAGACCTGAATTAGCATCTGGGCATGTAAAGGGCAACGGAAAGTTCATTATCGTACTCCATCTGGGCTTAGATCCCCGGTCACCTTTGATACCATAAGGCTTTCCTTCGAGACCAGCGCGCTCATACGTCTCTCTATCGAGATATAGGTCCAGATTGCCCTCTCGAAGAGTGAATAGATTTCCGATAGTCGTCTTTCCTTTGGAGAGCATCATGATGTTTCCTACGACAGATCAGCTTTGGAGCGTGGGAGTAGATGGGATGCTAGCTCAAGACGAAAGAAGCAGACTTACCTAGCTTGATGTACTGAGTAAGGAACTTGGTTTCCAGCACTTGGCCCAGCGTCATGACGACTCTATAATATGCCGGGGCTTCACGCTCAGTCATCTTCTGGGCAACAGTCTCATAGATGTCCTGAGGAATAATCAAGTCAACCTAGTTTTTATTGTTAGCAGCGCTACTTTATACGATATGGTATATCAGATTCCATGTCAAAGCATTGACTTACCTTGTGGATAAAGTCGAGATCTGATATGGCCGTCCAAGGCTTGCCTCGACTGGGAATCTGCTTGGGATCGACGTGTCCCATCGTGCCGTACGTGACGAAGCATTTTGGCGACTGGTATATTGACGGAGCCTGGTGCAGCATTGCTTGTCCAATTAACTATGATGCTCAATTGACGAATTATGCGTCCATCGAGAGTGAAAATCGGCTCTATAAGGCTGCGTGATCGAGGTTTCAACAGTTCGATTTTTAGAGGCAAAAGCTAAGAGTGAGATGGAGGTACAAGCGACAAAGTACCCGCCTAAAGCCAGTGGCTGCCGCATCCAGCCTGATAAGATGCAGTCATGCTAAATTCATAATAATTTTTTCCTCCATCATAGCGGGGCTACATTTTTCATAGACACTCGGCGATGAAATACATGCAAATCTCATTCATTCTCTTCTTTTTATAAATTCTGTGGTAAAT
This sequence comes from Trichoderma pleuroti, assembly GCA_001721665.1. Lineage (NCBI taxonomy): Eukaryota > Fungi > Ascomycota > Sordariomycetes > Hypocreales > Hypocreaceae > Trichoderma > Trichoderma pleuroti. Next base: position 14,015 of record MDJU01000488.1, read on the forward strand.
ATCTCCTGATTGAACAAAAGCAACTACCTCTTGCTAACTCTTATTTACTTGTAGAAAATTCATCTTTCCATTGCTTTTAAAAGAGGGCACAAAAAAAGTCATAAAGAACATTGAAACTGCCATTTTCACCTTACTAGATAAACACATCCCGGCTTCATTCATGATGCCCTGAACTCAACCACAACCCATCCAACTCATACAAATTAGACGCCAAATTACACCAAGCATAGATTACACAATGGATTTCCTCATCAAGTTTGCCTCCGAGCACGAATCCTTCCGCGTGCCCGAAATCGAAGCCCTCGCCATCATCGAAAACCTCAATCTCAAAATCAAAGAATACGACCGCGAGGTAAGACCAAAAAGCCACCATCACGCATACACTCTCTCATCCAAAAAAAAAAAAACACATGCTCATTTCTTTCCTTCTTCCAGTCTCCATTCTGCGTCGTCCAGCTCCCCTCCGTAGACGACGCAAAGAAGCTCCTCCGGCGCTCAGTCCTCGCCCACTCAATACACGAGCTCTGGGGATCCGCCAACACGCTCGACGCCCTCCACGAGGTGATCAAGGCGCACACCTCCCACCTCTGGCCCCAATACAAAGACTCCTCGTTCAAGTTTGTCGTCGACTCGTTTCAAGGCGCCCACACCAACAAGGAGCGCCTCGCCCTCATCGACACGTTCAGCTACCTCCCCTTTGACGGGCCCATCCGCATGTCCAACCCGGACGACACATTCACCCTCTTCGAGTTCTGGCCCTTCAACAGCGTCCCCCTGAAGATCCAGCATCCAGATAGCCTTCGCATGGGCCGCTTCGTCGCCACCTCGGCCCGCGACATCGTCCACCGGTACGACCTCAAGAAGCGCGAGTACATCTCCACCACCAGCATGGACGCCGAGCTCTCCCTCGTCACCGCAAACATTGCCCTCGCCGGCCCCGGAAAGCTCTTCTACGACCCCTTTGTCGGCACGGGGTCCTTCCCCATTGCCTGCGCCCACTTTGGCGCCATCGGCTGGGGCAGCGACATTGACGGCCGCAGCATGCGTGGCGAAGGCGACAAGAAGAAGAGTCTGCCGGGCAACTTTGCCCAGTACGGACTCAAGCCCCAGCTGGGCGGCTTCTTCTCCGCAGACTTGACAAACACGCCCATCCGACGGAGGAGGACATGGGACGGCATCGTGTGCGATCCGCCGTACGGGGTGAGGGAAGGGTTAAAAGTCTTGGGGCTGAAGAATCCTGAAAATGCCACATGGCTGATTGAGCTCGGAATAAACGAGTGGGAGTAAGTATCCCCCCCCCCCTGGAAGAAGCAAGAGTGAAGATGGAGATGCCCTAACATTGTCTCACAGATCACCCGACTACGTCCCTCCAAAGAAGCCATACAGCTTCCTAGCCATGCTCGACGACATCCTCGCCTTCGCCGCAGACACCTTGGTCGACAACGGCCGTCTGGCCTTCTGGATGCCCACGGCAAATGACGAAGAGCAGGAGATCCCCGTCCCCACACACCCCTGGCCTCCAAGTAGTCGTAGTCTGCGTCCAAGTCTTTAACAAATGTATGCAACTCCGTAACCTTGGCTTGTTCACTCTGCTAACAAATTCGTTAGGGTCGCGAAGGCTGATAACCTACCAGCGTCTGCCAGACTCACAAGTGTCAAGCACCGATCTAGAGGCACACGAGAAGAAAAGGCTCGAGGCGGCAGCCGCACACACGGGCACAACAGCCGACGACCTCAACCCGTTTCGACGAGGCTACTTTAGAAAATTCGAGGCTGAATAAGACACACACATTGTCTGCCAGACTATATGCTGCACTTTGGAAACAACTCGCATCTCGTAGCTTATTCCGTCCTTCAAATGTCATTGGGTCCCATCTATTTCGTATTTCGTCACGTTATAGAAAAAACACACAACCTCATGACGGCCAGATATTCAGTTTCAAACCCGTGCAGTGCATCCCGACATACCTATACGAAACAGCCAGGCTCCTTGCACGCATGCTATGTATCCCGTAGAACACCGCTTCCATAATCAATTCCTCCCAAAAAAAAACGAATATGTGAGAGTAAAAGCAAAGACAAAAAAAGAAAGACTTCCCTATTGATGAGTCCCGTTCGTAAAATCACATCCGCTATTAATCAACAATACGAATATCCTCGCTTGGCATTACCGAAACTCCATGGCACTGAAGCACCCCCCTATCGGGAACATGCTTCAGCTCCAGCTGTTGGAACCTGCGCACAGGCCGTTAGTCTTGGCGTCTTCAAAAACGTGTTGAAGGTGAGGAGGTGACTTACTTTTCGCTTTTGGAGTGAAAATATATTCCGCTAATCTCTCCCTTGACCTGGTTGAAACAAATGTAGTAGAAGCCTTCAAAAGAGGCGCCGGTGATTGTTCGGACGCGGTGGTCGGGAACCAAGAAGTGCTCTTTCCACCGCATAAAGATGTGGTCTCTTTGCGCAAGGTCGGTGATGGTCACTGGGCCCTTGCGAGCCATCTTCTGGTACGGCCGAAAGGCGCTAAACTTGGACCAGTGGCTGAGGTCGACTTTGGAATTGGCGCCCCAGTCATCGTGCTTGGTGAAGAAGTTGTACTTGGTACCAATGATTTCTCCCTCAAAGTAGGTGGTGAGTGTTGGGTGGTCTTCGGTCAATCCTATCAGCAGGGGTTAGCCTATGACGCAATGGGGGAAATCATCGCCGACAGTGCTCGGGACGAAAACAAACCTTGGATGCGCAAGTAGCCGCAGAGGAAAGATTCGCGCAGGTCAACATGCTTGATCTCGACTTGGACCTCGTAGACCTGTCTTTCGGATTGCTGTGTGCCGCGAAACTTGCTTCCGGGTCGGAGGAACGATGATGGCGAGAGGGGGATTTTCTGCACACATGGGTGTAAGCACGCTGCATACGCCGAATCATGAATACAAGGGCAGCAGTCTTACTCGTAGATTTGTGCAGTCAGAGGGCATGGGGGGCGGGTCGTATTCATCCTCCTCCTCGAGCCGCTCCAATGAGTCGGGCTCACGTCGGAAGGAGCCCGGATTCTCGACCTGTAAATGTGCAGACAAGGTAGATGACTCCCGGCTTAAGCGATCGCTGGCGGTGACGCCTTGGTACTTGAGATCATCGTCACGTCCGCTTGACATGGGAGAGGTGGCAACCGTGCCGCTAGATGGCGGTCGGGGAGATGTGGTGTCCATGGGCGAGGCTCCCGCAGACGCCTGACCATCTATGAACACCGAGTCTTCGGCTGCAGGGCCGTCGCGAGATGATTCAGACGAATACGCTGTAGGAGAGGCAATGCTTGTCGACGAGCTCTGGCTAGTGTCCATGTCTGAAGCCGGTCGCGTGGCGTCCTGTGCCGGTCGGGGGGATCGAGCAGAGTGTGGCTGGTCCTCAGGACATGTCGGAAAGTTATATGGAGGAGGCGAGGTTTGTTCAGGAGGCGGATTGGAGGATGGGGTCGGCATATTGTTGATTGTGCTCGACAAACAGCGAGTCGGACGGTGGCAGGCAAGGCTGGTGCAGGGAGCCGATGGAGGGAAAGAGCAGCAGTGCGCCGCAGAAGAAATGAAGAGAGGGAAGAGGAAAAAAAAGGACTAGGCCGGCTATCTTGGCCTCCTGGCTGCTCGTCGCCCACGATTAGACGATAAGCGAAGATGTCTCAACCGCGCCGCCGTGCTGGAGAGCAGTGGTTGGATGGCCGAGAGCGGATCGAGCTGCGATGGCGGTGATGGTCCCAGGTTGCGGCACAAGCACAGGTAGCACGAGGCCGGGAAGGGGAGATTCAGGGACGGGATGCAGCGTGCATCTCGCAATGGCACGAGCTGGGAGTTGCCGAAATGATGGAAGAGCAGAGGCGGGTCGACGGCCACAAGAACTCTTGAAGAGGTGATGGGGGATGAATGGAAAAGCCACCCGGCAGCACAAGACGAGATGGATGGATGGATGGCTTTTCTTCGGGAGGCAAAGTTGGGCTGTTGGCGTGCTGGATTGTCGCTGAAGACGGGAACGTACCGGGTACGGGCAGTCAATAAGCGGCGCCCACTTGGGATGGCCGCAGCACGGGGTACCTGTACTTGGATGCGATGGATTCTACAAGTGCGCCCAACTGGAAGACGGCGGTGCCGATGAGGGGTACCAGCGCAGAGCAGGTTATTTGCGTGGCAGATGCTGTACATGTACAGGTGAAGAGGGCAATCAATGGTCGCTTGTGTCGAGTTTGGGAGAATTCGGGGCAAAAGCACATGCTATACTCCGTACGTACCAACGTACTAATAATCTTGCACACAGTGGGAGAAGTCAGATGAAGATTGTGCGGAGGTGCTAGTGGGAATGCAGCATGGCCGACTGGGGAATCGCTGTACCGTACCGTACTGTATACTACTAATGCTGTACTTGAATAGCACGGACGGGCGGGCTGGGTTGGGCAGCAGGGGAATTTCAGATGGATGGATGCTGGGGGTTCTTCCGCATTGGGCAGCCTATGATGTCCAATAGGGGTCCATTACAGAATACAAGTAGATGCAGATGCTAATGAACGCCTCAACATCATGTACTAAGCAAAGTTGTTTATTTGACAACAGGCTCAATTTAAATACCGTTCCGACTGCCGTCAACGCAGCGGTATGTACTTGATCGCTACCAAGCCACCAGACAAGCATGTGGATCAATGGCGGAACCATGTGCAGCCAAGTCCCACTCGGGTGTCAAACACGCATGTTAACAGATCATGGCTTGATCATGCAGTCACAGATCCAGCATATGATAAGGAAAGTAAAGCAAGGGGTCAGCGTGTCGTATTCACATCATGCAGCAGCATATACCATCCAACGAATTCGTCCTCTTCATTGCATGGCATCATCATGTCCGTACTCGAACATCGTACCATCGCTGGAATAGGTAGGTAGAACCTAAATCAGGCCAACCCAAATCGTGCTTAGCCAATTCAAGACAAACAAAGCCCGTGTCTTGATGGGTAGAGGGAGAAAAAGATACAAGAGACATCTTCCCGAGATGAGACATTCACGACTTTTTAACAGATGTAAGATTGAAACGCCCCATGGGAGGGCCGTTCTAGGGTACCCATACTGACTCTATTCCTGATATCCTGATTCATACAATTACCCATGGCGTCCACATGGCTGCTATTGAATCAATGAGCTGCTTTTGCATTTTCCCCATACGCCACCCTAGACCTGGCATGAATTCTCCCATGCATGTTGTTACCATGAACACCTTGTGACAATCATGCGCATCGCCGATGCCTCATTGAGGCGACTGGGTATCATAACTCTGCGCTGCCCGTCTCTCCAGCATGCCGATGCCGGCTCAGATTGGTTTAATCTTGAAGTGGAGGGCTATCAGGCTGAAAACAAGCGCCTTTAGGTCCTGCACGAGGTAGTAAAAGACTCGGAGGCCCTCGGGGTCGGCTGATTCGGTGACATCAACCAATGATCCAATCTTGGCCGTCTATCGCGGAGGAGTCAGTCTCGGTGCCACTGCCATGCTACTCGAGGAAATTCGAGAAAAAACAAACCTCGAATGAAATGTGATCTCCTCCCAATCGGATCTCCAGCTCCTGTCGGCCATCCTTGTTCTTCTGCGGCCACTTGGAATCGTCTTCCTTGATAATCTCGCTCTGCTTGACAATTCGCTTAATCTCCTCGATGACTGCGGAGCTCACACACACTGCAGATGCGTCGTTAGTGTTGCAATTTCCTTCATCGATAAAAACCACAAAGGGTCATCCGTTTGGTAGTGGGCATGGCGTTTCCTTACTTTCTTTCCGAATCAGGCTGTCGTTTCTGTAGTTGGAGTTGTTTGCGTATCTGGCGACTGCGCTGCGGCCATCTCCGACAACTCGAAAGTCGAATTCTATCGTCCACGTAAGTATCCAGAAGTTGAAGCCTCGACGGATGGCTGTTGAGGCGGTCATCATACCCAAGAATTCGTGGCCGAAACGGCCCATGTGGCCCGAGCTGCGCACATAATCAGCAACTGTAGCACCAACTGGTCAGACGCGGTCCGTGGGAAATCGCTCACTAGTATCGGATGTAGAATTGGTCGTTTGGGGCGGCCATGGCTGCTGTTGCGTGAGGCCTTGTCGAGTTGCCGGGGCTGGATCCAAGTCGCGAGGCTGCGGCAGAACGAATTCATAGGACAGCTCCGTCACTGGATGGTGGGGCACGGCAGAAACCAATGGCGGTGAGGCCCCGACAGGTACCAAGCACCGCAACGAAGCGTCGCAATGGCTGCACGAGTACAAGTAGCTCCATCACGTGGAGCCCCCACGCCCGCCCTCCAACGTGCTGCTTAGGTGCCACCTGTAACCAGCGAGCCATCGCCAGTGAAGAGCCAGATTGTCTGAAGCAGACGCAGCCCAACCCCCAACAGCAACAACAATCTCCAGACTCTTCGCGGCGACTCTGGCAGCTCGAGCCTTGGAATTGGTGCTGTTGCGACTCTCCGGCACATGGCTCTGGTGAGCTCTCCGATCTTCGAAGCTCCTCCCGCTCTCTCTTGAGGCCCCTTATCCTCCCCGCAGCCTCGACACCGAGCCAGATCTCTGTCTGTCTGTCTGTCTGTCTCTCTGCGCCCCGAATTACCATCCAATACAACTACACAGCTGGCCACCATGTCTGGGTTCCTGGAAAACGCCTACAGCCTGGTGCACCAGGACAATGCCTCGGACGTGCCCTCCCTCTCCGACCTGCGCATGCAGCTGGAAAAGGGCACCGACGAGAGCAAGGTCGACACCATGAAGCGTATCCTGACCATTATGCTCAACGGAGACCCGATGCCGTCGCTGCTCATGCACATTATCCGATTCGTCATGCCCTCCAAGTACAAGCCGCTCAAGAAGCTCCTCTACTTTTACTACGAGATATGCCCCAAGCTTGACTCTGCTGGAAAGCTGAAGCAGGAGATGATTCTAGTCTGGTTGGTCACACTCATGCATTCTCTGCCATTGGCGGGCGTTACAAGCCATTGAAATGAATCTCGAACCGACTGACCATGGTGATAGCAATGGTATCCGAAACGATTTGCAGCACCCCAACGAATACATCCGCGGCAACACCCTACGTTTCCTTTGCAAGCTCAGAGAAGCAGAGCTCATTGAGCCTCTCCTCTCTTCAGCGCGATCCTGCCTTGAGCACCGACACGCCTACGTCCGGAAGAATGCAGTCTTTGCAGTCGCCTCCATCTTCCAACACTCACCATCTCTTATTCCCGACGCCGCGGAGCTGATTGCAACCTTTTTGGAGAGCGAGACCGATGCCACATGCAAGAGGAATGCCTTCGCAGCGCTCGCCAGCATCAACCACGATGCCGCCCTTTTATATCTCAGCTCCGTCTTTGACGGAATCCCCAACGCCGAGGAACTGCTGCAATTGGTCGAACTAGAGTTTATCCGCAAGGACGCTGTGCAAAACTCCCAGAACAAGGTACGGCCTCTGTGTGACTATTCATGACGAGTCTCCCGAGCTAACAGAGCCAGGCTCGATATCTGCGATTAATCTTTGACCTCTTGGAGGCCGGCGCATCCACTGTCGTCTACGAGGCGGCGTCATCGCTGACGGCATTGACCAACAACCCCGTCGCTGTCAAGGCCGCGGCATCCAAGTTTATCGAGCTGAGCATCAAGGAGGCCGACAACAACGTCAAGCTCATTGTCCTTGACCGGGTCGACCAGCTGCGCCAGAAGAATGAGGGTGTCCTAGACGACCTCGTCATGGAGATCCTGCGAGTCCTCAGCAGCACAGACATTGACGTCCGCAAAAAGGCCCTGGAGCTGGCCCTGGCCATGGTCTCTAGCAAGAATGTCGAGGAAGTGGTCCTGCTGCTGAAGAAGGAATTGTCCAAGACGGTGGACCAAGAGTACGAGAAGAATACCGAGTACCGATCCCTCCTAATCCACACCATCCACCAATGCGCCATCAAATTCTCAGAAGTCGCCGCCAGCGTTGTGGAGCTCCTCATGGACTTTATCGCCGATTTCACAAACACATCTGCTGTTGATGTCATCAACTTCGTCAAGGAGGTCGTCGAGAAGTTCCCCGAGCTGCGAACCACCATTGTGCGCCGTCTTGTATCAACCCTTAGCGAGGTGCGAGCTGGCAAGGTCTATCGTGGTATCCTGTGGATCATTGGAGAGTACTCTCTGGAGGAGAAGGACATTCGAGATGCTTGGAAGGGTATCCGTGCCAGTTTGGGGGAGATTCCCATTGTGGCTTCAGAGCAGAGGCTGCTGGAAGAGCAGGATGGCGACGAGAAGAAGGACGACCAGATCAACGGCCATTCGAAGCTCTCTGCGCCAACCGGCTCCCGCAAGGTGCTGGCCGACGGTACTTATGCCACCGAGACTGCGCTCACTAGCCAGTCGTCCGCCGCCGCCAAGCTGGAGGCCGTCAAGGCCGCTCAGAAGCCACCCTTGAGACAGCTCATCCTCGACGGAGACTACTACCTGTCGACGGTTCTGTCTTCGACGCTGGTGAAGCTGGTGATGCGCCACTCAGAAATCTCATCCGAACAGGCGCGGACCAATGCCCTAAAGGCCGAGGCGATGCTCATCATGATCTCCATCATCCGTGTTGGCCAGTCTCAGTTTGTCAAGGCGCCCATTGACGAGGATTCCGTTGACCGAATCATGGCCTGTGTGCGCTCCCTTGCCGAGTTCAAGGAGAAGAAGGAGCTGGAAGCAGTGTGGCTCGACGATACCCGCAAGGCATTCCGTGCCATGGTTCAGGTCGAGGAGACGAAGCGTGCTGCCAAGGAGGCGCGCGAAAAGGCCAAGACTGCCATTCAGGTCGACGATGTGATTCCCATTCGTCAGTTGTCCAAGAAGAACGCCGGTGACGGCTTGGATGAGATTGAGCAGGATTTAGAGAGGGCTACTGGTGGCGAGGGCGGCGCTGAGGACCTCACATCCAAGCTCAGCCGTGTTGTCCAGCTGACTGGTTTCTCCGATCCCGTGTACGCCGAGGCATATGTCAAGGTGCACCAGTTCGACATCATCCTGGACGTTTTGCTGGTCAACCAGACGACCGACACTCTTCAGAACCTGTCGGTTGAGTTTGCAACCCTGGGCGACCTCAAGGTTGTTGAGCGACCAACCACGCAGAACCTGGGCCCCCACGACTTCCACAACGTCCAGTGCACCATCAAGGTCTCGTCAACAGACACGGGCGTCATCTTTGGCAACGTGGTGTACGACGGCGCGCACTCGACCGACACCAACGTGGTCATTCTCAACGACCTACACGTGGACATTATGGACTACATCCAGCCCGCGACGTGCACTGAGACGCAGTTCCGCACCATGTGGACCGAGTTTGAGTGGGAGAACAAGGTCAACATCAACTCCAAGGCCAAGTCCTTGCGCGAGTTTTTGGATCAGCTCATGGCCTGCACGAACATGAACTGCCTGACGCCCGAGGCCAGTCTCAAGGGAGACTGCCAGTTTTTGAGCGCAAACCTGTACGCTCGCAGTGTATTTGGTAAGTCACAGCTACAACCCTTGAAGCATTCTAAACGACTCGTTTACTAACTGTTTTTTTCCCGCAGGCGAGGACGCGCTGGCCAATTTGAGCATCGAAAAGGAGGGAGAGGACGGTCCCATCACAGGCTTCGTGCGCATAAGGAGTAGATCACAAGGCCTGGCCCTCAGCTTGGGCTCACTAAAGGGTCTGAATAAGATTGGCTCAACGGCTTAGACATGGGGAAAACCCCGATACCGGAAGGAAGAAAGACTTGAAGATACAAAACGCACACCACCCAAAAAAATATTAGATAATCTTACGAATCCCCCTTTTTTTATTATTTTTTTTCTTCTTGTTCGCGTATTTTCATGAGGGAATGCTGTCTTGTTTCTCTTCGTTTGTAGAACCGGTTAGATGGTGGTTTGTGCGGTTGTTTTTTCTTTTGCCTTTTTTTTTTTTCTTTTTACCCATCTATACTTCACTCTATATCTTTTAACGAGGCAAAAAAGAAGGAATTCCGGGGATTGGGAGTAGTTGTCATTGGGCGGATAGGCCTATTTCAATCTTGTACTGGAGTGGGAATAAAAAAGGGAGTGATGAAAAATGGACCATTGGGGGGGGGGGGCGGGTTTAGTTGCGTTCTTCTTTTTTGGATGTAGGCGGAAATCTCGATGCA